>CAUYON010130561.1:0-11767 GCA_963573935.1 Arctocebus calabarensis | reverse complement strand
CTCCCATTCTGAGGGCTGCCTGCTGGCTTTACTTACTATGTTCTTGGCTGTGCAGATGTTTCTTTTCATACTTACCTCTGACCTTTGGATAACCTCCCATTGGTATGTTTTGATGTTTCAGTTTTAGGCTTGATCTATCAGGTTAGTTCATGCACATTATAACCCTGCAACCATCTCCTCCTTGTATCAATGTAGTTCTATCATTGCTTTCAGTTCTTCCTGTGGTCACTTTTGTATTTTCAAAAAAGCTACTTAAATGTCCATTTCCTGTTCCTCTTTTTCAGATGAATAGGAGGGTACATACAAATAGGTTACATTGTATTTGTAAGGTACTGTCCAAGTTGTAGTTGTGTCCTTCAGCCAGGAAGGGTGCCACACACCCTCAAATTTTTCTGCTGGTTAAGAAGCTGTTGAATTCCCTTCCTTTCCTCCCTGCTTGAATTTAATTGAGTTTTTTTCTCACATGAGCATGCAGTTTTAATCTATAAGTTTGAAATTATTATTGCGTACATTCAGTGTTTATGTTTTAATTCTTGTGATACTTTATATAGGAGTTGTTCTCCAAATTCATCTAAGTTATTACAAAAGATACAGAGTCTCCCGATGCTTTATGGCTGAATAGTATTCCATGTCACATGGTACATATATGGCACAGTTTATTAAACCATTCATGTATGGAAGGGCACTTACTTGGGTTGTTTCCACATCTCTGTGATTGTGAACTGGGCTTTTATAAATATTTGAGTGAAAATGTCCTTACGGTAAAATGACTTTTTTTCTTTTGGGTAGTTACCTACTAATAGGATTGCAGGATCATATGGAACGTCTACTTTTAGTTCTTTTAGTTCTTCTCCATACTTCTATTAAGGCTGTATGAGTTTGCAGTTCCACCAAGAACGCAACTACATTCATGCTAATATCTGTTGCTTTGAGACTCTGTGATGTGGGCCATTCTCACTGAAGTTTTTTCCTATCTCTAAATAGTTTTCATTTGCATTTCCCCTAATAATTAAAGAGAATAAGCATTTTTTCATGAATTTGTTGGTCATTCATCTATCCTCATGAGAAAAGATTCTGTTCCTGTTTCTTGCCTAGTTTTTAATGGGGGGTTATTTGCTCATTTTCTGTTGATTTGCCTGAGTTCTTTGTAGATTCTGGTTATTAGCCCTTTGTTAGATTCATAGCATGCAAATATACTTTCCCAATCTGAAAGCTTTCTCTTTGCTTTGTTGATTTTATCCTTAACTATGCAGAAACTTTTCAACATGATCTGTTCCCATTTATTTTTGTTGTTCCTGCAATTGCCTTTGGGCTGGTCTTCATAAATTCTTTTCTTAGACCAATATTGTTAAGAGCTTTTTCTAAAGTTTTTATAGTTTTGCATCTTGTATTTAAATCTTTTCTCCATTGTGAGTTAATTTTCATAAGTGGTGAGAGGAAGGGGGCCAGTTTCAGCCCTTTGTATGGGGCTGTCCAGTTCTCCCAGCACCACTTATTAAATAGGGATTCTATTTCCCTGCTTGTGTTTGCTTTATCAAAGATCAGATGGTGACAAGAGATGTGGGCCATTCTCACTGAAACTAGCAAACTAGCAGAGTTTCCCAAGCTTCTGAGTCTCCCAAGCTAAGTTTTTCCTCATGCCAACTGCCACAATGTAACTCCCTGTGCCAGCCCAGTGACTGTAGCCCCACCCCGAGCTAATTGCCATGTTCTTGCTTCTGTGCTCACTTGTTTGCCTGCCAACACAGCACACAAATGGTATAAAAATCAACCTGCTCCTCATTTGGGGGCCGTTTGCCCTTTGGGGCAGTGACCCACCTGCACAGGTGTAATAAATCACCATCTGATGTATACCTGAAGTGGGGTCCAAGTTTTTCTTATAGGTGGTGATGAGTACAACAGAACGTTCTGCTTTCTCTCTTCTTTTCTGCCTCTTTAAGTATCTGAGTGATCTCAAAAGCTATGTCCTCTACCTCTGAGATTCTTTCTTTTGCGTGGTATAATTTGTTGTTGATACTTTCTATTGCATCTTTAAGTTCCCTAATTGACTGCTTCAGATCCTTCATATTCTTCATATTGTTCATCTCTTATTTGATTACGCTTTTGGATTTCCTTTTGGTTATTTTCCACTTTATCAGCAGTTTCCTTCATTGTTTACATCATTTCTTTCATTTTTTTCATCATCTGTATTCTATATTCACTTTCTATCATTTCTAACATTTCTTTATAGGTGGAATCCTCTGCAGTAGCTACCTCACTGTCCCTTGGGTTGGGGGGATTGGTCTGAACTGGTTTTTCATATTGCCAGGATTTTTCTGCTGATTTTTCCTCACGAGTGTTATCTGTTTCCTTGCCCTAATTTTCCTTTCACTTCCTCTTGCTCTTTAAGTTACTGTGCCTCTGGCCCAGGGTTTTGATGAGTCCCAGTGTGCCCAAACTGGTCTCACTCTATGCTCCTAGGGCCATGGCTATAAGGTGTCTCAGTCCCTGCTTTTAGGCTGCTCAGTCACTAGATTACTTACTCAAGGTCTCCCTCCAGTCCTTGTTCTGTGACCCTGAGGCAGAGCTTGCCAGGGCAGTTCTCCCATAATGGCTCCATACAGCCCACAGCCAAACACTATTAGTTCCAGCCAGTTTAGCAGCTAAATCTTGGACCCTAGACAATGCTTAAAGTCCTCTGTACTTTTCCGTAAGTTCTCACAAGATAGTTCAACTGAGTGCCAACTCCAAAAAAAACCACCAAACAGCTCACAGGTCAGGCCGTTCCAGTTTGCAATCTCACTGCTGCTGTACTTAAAGCTGCCAATGGGATTAGACCCAACAAACATATGCAACCACTTGCCAGTTCTCCACTGCTTTTGTCCTCCTCATGGGGTCCAGAAGTCTCTTGCTGACTGCCTGTGTCCCCAAAGGGATGTTTCTGGTCAGATCCCACCAGCCAGAGATGCCTAGAGTCTTCTCGCTCCAAACTCGCTATGCCCAATTGCCCAGTTACTCGGCCATCATCTTGATCCTCCCCCTATAAATGTTTATGAGGGTAAAATCCAAGGCTTATTTTACCAGCACAAATTAAAAACAAATATTGCATACTCCAGAATTAAAGGAAAAATAGTTTACTTCTGAATGAGACATCTCATAAAAATTACAAATACACTGAAATGCACACAGTTTCTCCTTTTTTATATGCTGAAACCTCTCTCTCTTTCTCTGATTTTATCTTTGAAACTGTAAACTAAGCTCTCCTGTTCCCTCCAAGGTCATGCTTCCCCAATGGCCCCCCAAATGGCTATTACAGCTGCTAACTCTGGTACCAGTCACCCTGGTTATGATTCCCAAGGTCATACTCAGCTGTCAGCTGTACTGACCCAGTATTTCCCAAGCAGAGTTACTTCAACCAGAGGCTTGGGAAAAAGCTTGAATAAAACTAACATCATAAAGGACAGTGTGCATTGGTGGCAGTTGCCCTTTCTCTGCACGGTAGGACTCAACAGGCTGTGTCATGACACACACACACTGTGCTCCAGGACCCAACTGTCTGTGTGCGCCTAAATTCCGCTGCTGTGCCAATGGAACCATGTCCTGCTCTGACTTGACTTCAGATATATGCTCATAGGGAAGGTCACCACAGCTGCTGGGCACTGAGCTGCACAGAGGGACATGGGGGGCTGGGGATGTCCTACTCCTGACGAGCATTAGGGGACAGGGTGTGTTGGAGGAGTGGGGGGGAAGGAACCTGCTGTCTAAAGGTGGATTTCCCACCCTGAATCTCAGCCTCCCTTCACCCTCCTGGCCTATGTGCACCTTGGACATGTGGGTCACGTGGGTCAGAAGTGAGGTGACTGTGAGATGTTCACATTTCCTGTGTCCTCCTGTGGCTGTGTCACTCGCCCCTGTACAAACCCTCCCTTAGACCCTCTGCTCCACAGCAAACTGACTCTGATCAGAGACTCTGGGAAGTGCAGACAGGTGCAGGGGCCGGGCCCTTCAGGGACACTTCCCATTCCACGAGCCAGTGAGGACATCTCCGCAAGGACCAGGGTTTCAATGGATGACATGTCTGGGGTGACCAGAAAACTAAATCTTAGAAAACCACAATACCAAGGGAGTTCGGACTCATTCATAGGCTACTATGTGGAGTGAACAGAGCTCCATGAGACTGAGCCCCTGGGAGATCAGAGCTGGGAAATGACAGGGTTTCCCACCCTTTCAGCACAACCTGGGACAAGTGAGGGACCCACTCCCTGACCTTCTGTTCCCTGAGAATGTGGGACCCTGGAGAGCAGGACCGATCCTGTCCTCTTCACTCTGTTCACGGGGATGGAGATGCTGATGGTGACAGTGATGAGGAGGATGTGAGTGCAAAGCTGAACTTTAGTGGCAGGAACTTCCGGGGCTCCCTGTGACCTGCAGCTGCTCTGACTGGGAGGGGGACAGGCAGTCTTGATTCCCAAATAGGGACGAAGTCTGGTACCCTATCTGGGGTCACAGGTGTGTCTCTGGACTTTTTTGCTTTTGGGAAGAGCTACAGCATGTCCTCTACCTCCCATTCCTTCTGTCACAAAGGAGGCACCAGAGAAGGGTATTTCTACAATTATAGGGGGGTAGAGTGGCCACCTGTGTCTGGCTCCGTGTGAGCAGCATATTAACCTCTGTGTGTGGCTGTGCAGGGCAGTTGGTCACATTGGTACCTGGTAAGGCTGGACTCCCTGGACCCCACCCTCCCAGGTGACAGGTGCTGTGGGGGAACCTGGAGGAGGGAAGTGCCTGCTCTGAGTGTTCTCCCCCAGCAGGAGGCGGCAGAGCTGCAGCCTGGAGCGGCAGAAGGGAGGCTGGGGATCCCAGGGGGCCTGTCCTGGCTGCAGTGACAGATCCCCCTCCCTGAAGGACCACAGACCCCCACACACACTCCAGACCTCATGCCGTGTGCAGAGACAGTGACCCTGGAGCCCTCACAGAGACAATAGGCCCACTTGCATCCTCAGTCAGGTGGGTTTTGGTGCCTTTTCCAAGTTCACAGCAAACATTGAAAAGACACTTGACAAGAGTGGAAGAAATGACAGTGACAGAAGCCCATGTGCTGTGGGGTGGGGATGTCACGGAAGAGGTGACACCCTGTGTGCAGTAACACTGGAGTGTGAAGCCCCCACAGAAGGTGCGTGGTGCTGAGTGACCAGACTGTGGGGTCAGAAATCACTACCCAGCATCTAAATGACACAGGACCTGATGTGGGGAAATGACCAGGTGGGACCTCAGAGATCCTGGGGACCAGTAGGGAAGACGGAGGAGGAGGAAGATGGTGGCCTGTGTCTCCCTCATGCTGGGTCCACTGTGATCTGTCATCTCAGCAGCTCCCAGCTCAGCCCCATGGCCGGGATTCTGGAAGGGGCCCAGCCCTGCTGAGCTGGCCCAGGACACACCACAGCCAGGATGGTTGGGACGGTGCTAGTGGGGTCAGTCCTCAGGAAGGGACTGTGATCCCAGGCCTTGGATCCTGAGTCTGATTTGCTGTCCTGAGAAGCAGATGCAGGAAGCTGGGGCCTCACTCGTCCCTGCTCTGGCACTGTGCTGTCCCCTCAGCTGGTGGAGTTAATCAGTCAAGGAGGAGGCCAAGAGGAGATGAATTTGCATAAACCCCAAACACTCACTGCCCCAAGGGCCTGAGCAGAATAAGAGAGGCTGGGGGAGCCCAGCTCTGCTGTGGGCTCAGAGGCAGAACCGTGGGGGTGTCACCATGGCCTGGACCCCTCTCCTGCTCCCCCTCCTCACTCTCTGCACAGGTGCTGTCCCCAGGCCCTGCTCCAGGATCAGCCCACACAGGACCCTGAGCTGGGCCAGTGTGGACACTGAGCTCAGCCTAGCATGGTTTCAGGGGAGGGCCCCTGGGAAGGGTCTTTCATTCTTAAGCTCTTTCTCCTCTTCTCATTTGCAGGTTCAGCGTCTTCCTATGAGCTGACTCAGCCGCCCTCAGTGTCAGTGTCCCTAGGACAGACCCCAAGGATCACCTGCTCTGGTGATAAACTTGATGAAAGATACATCCACTGGTACCAGCAGAAAGCAGGCCAGGCCCCTGTGCTGGTGATATATGAAGATAGTAAGCGGCCCTCAGGGATCCCTGAGCGATTCTCTGGGTCCAGCTCAGGGAACACGGCCACCCTGAGCATTAGTAGGGCCCAAGCTGGAGACGAGGCCAATTATTACTGTGGCAGAAGTGATGGCAGTGGGAGCAGCTGGCAGTGACTCACAGTGACACAGACAGATGGGGATGTGGGACAGGAACCTCCCAGCCTCACTCTCACTCTCTCAGCTATGACCATGACCTTAGTCTCAACTCACTCAGGTCCTTGTTAGTTCAGCCCAGTCAGCACAAAAAGCCTGCCACTGAATGGCGATGTTCCCAGAAACAGAGTTTCATTTTAAACCCATACAAGTTCTTACTTTAATTCAGTTCCCTTCAAAAAGGGAGTGATGGCAGTGGGAGCGAATCTGACAAGGAGGAGGCTCAGGGGGCAAGAATTTGCATAAACTCAGGTGTATGTGGCTGGCACCTGTGGCTCAATGGGCTAAGACGTCGGCCACGTACACCTGAGCTGGCGAGTTCGAATCCAGCCCGGGCTTGCCAAACAACAATGATGGCTGCAACCAAAAAGTGGCCAGGTGTTGTGGCGGGCGCCTGTAGTCCCAGCTATTTGAAAGGCAGAGGCAGGAGACTCGCTTGAGCCCAGGAATTGGAGGTTGCTGTGAGCTGTGATGCCACAGCACTCTATCCAGAGTTACAGCTTGAGGCTCTGTACCCCCAACTCCCCTAAAAAAGTACTGCACAGGTTCATGGGATGGACAATGGGTCCAGTCTGCCTGGTGCATGTTTTAGAAACACACAGGCTGTTCTTCTGTCAACATGGATTCTGGATGATGAGGGGTCTGTTCTTCTACATTCTGCTCCTGACACCCTGGCCTTGGAGAGGACAAAGCCCTGGGAGCTGAGTAGATCCCGTACTCAGGATGACATTTGCTGATGTGTCAGGACAGCTCTGGGAGTGTGAGGTCAGGGACTCTCTGTTGGTTCATGTGCAGAAGGACCCGTGTCCCTGAACCTCCCATGTCTGACAGAGTCACTCTCTGTATGGCCCAAGCACAAGCTCGGTCCATCATTAATGAGATCAATGTCACTCCTTATTTCTAGGTTCAAAACTAACTGCTTTTAAGAAAGCCCTGCACTAGGAATGGTCAGGAAACCAGCCCACAAGTAGGGTCCTGGGGCTCCCAGGGTTGCACTGAATTTGTGCTTGTTACCATGTAAGAAAAATGTCTGTTCACAGTTCCCCATGAAGCTGTGCCACAGGCTGGGTGTCGGTGACTTGTGGTCTAAGCACTTTACTTTTAGGTCTCTTTGATAATTTGAAAATGCCAAGTGCAAAATTTTTAGAGAGAAAGAAGAGGTTTCCTATAGGTCCCCTCCCACGGTAGCTGATGTCTGATTTGCAAGGAATGAGGTTGTCACAGAACAAAGAAATCACTCCTCTATGACAATTGCAATTAGACTGTTGCGTGTACCATTTGCATTTCATGCCAGGGGACCATGAGCTGTCCACACGCCATACTGTATTCACAGGATCCTGGAGACCTAAGTGATAATTCAAGGATCATTCCAGAGATACAGAGGTCAGAAGCTGCTCCAGTTCCTTCTGATCAATGACTTTTTCATGGGTTTCCGATCAGCCCAGAGGATGCAGGGATTTTGTCCCCCTCCCTGGCCCTGCCCTACTCCTGTCCAAGTGCAGGAGCACCCCCCACAGGGCAGGGGTCTCACCAGACCCTGTGACCACAGCGCGGCAGAGTCTTGTGTGTTGTCCCGGGGTCCAGATGGCCCAGCCCCCATGGAGTGTGTCATGACAGGGAAGGGAGGGTGATGACTTTGGTGACAGGGCTGAGAGGCTGCCTCGACCATCCCTCTGGGCACCCTGGCTCTGACCCTGCCCTGTGAGAGGAACAGAGAAGCCTTGGGTTTCCACATCAGTGCTGCCTTTTGAGCACCTGCAGACACGTTGTCCTCCTGTGGGTCAGACACTGCAAGTAGGACTATTGTCTGACTGGATCTGTTAAAATCCACTTCCACCTTCTGGGATTCATTCAACTCTTGGAGGGTCAGCTTGCATGAACTTAAATATGGGGCTCAGATGCAGTAACAGTCCCTACAGGAGAGGACAGTGTCTCTGACAGCGCCACCTGCTGGAGATCCTTTTCCTGTCAAGGACACCCAGAGAAGTGTGTCTCATGGTTTCTGACATGAGGAGTCTCTTCCTATGCTGAGATGTCACCGACACTGGGGAGGATGTGCAGACATCACCTTGGGTCCCTCCTGGGGACCTCTCAATTCTCTTCATATTATCCTTTATTCAGTTAAAGTGACTGGTGGGTGCGGAGTCCCTGTCTGAGAGGTGAGAGCTCTGGGGAGGGATGGAGGAGAGGGATGAGCGCCCTTTCAATGTTCCTACTGCTACTTGTGTCATTATAAAGGGTTATCAGGGTAAAATGCAAGGCTTATTTACCAGTGCAAAATAAAAAAAATTATTGCATAGTCTGGATTGAAAGGAAAAGGAGTTTACTTCTGAATCAGACATCTCATTAATATTGCAAACTGTTTCTCCTTTATATTCTGAACCGTCAGTCTCTCTGCGTCTGTCTCTCTCTTGCTCTTGTTCTGGTTTTCTCTTTGAAATTATAAACTATGCTCTTCTGTTCCCTCCAAGGTGACGCTTCCCTGCTTGCTCCCCACATGGTTATTATGCCTGGTTACTCTGTTACCAGTCACCCTGGTTATGATTCCCAAGCTCACACTCGGCTGTCAGCTGTGTCGGGCCAGCATGTCCCAAGCAGGGTTGCTTCCAATCAGAGGCTTGGGGAAAAGTTGGAGAAAAACTACCATCCTCCAGGGCAGGGTGCAGTGGTGGCAGTGGCCCTTTCTCTGCATGGCAGGACAGCAGGCTGTGCCGTGAGACGCACACACTGTGCCCCAGGACTGAGCTCTCTGTGCACTGCTGAGCTCGGGCTGCTGTGTCAGGGGGACCGTGTCCACAGTTGAGTCAACTTCACATTGTACCGTCTTAGGGAAGGTTACCACAGCTCCTGGGCACTGAGCTGCACAGAGGGACACGGAGGGATGGGGATGTCCTACCCTGATGTGCATTAGGGGACAGGATGTGCTGGAGGAGTGGGGGCGGGAAGGAACCTGCTGTCTAAAGGAGGATTTCCCACCCCAAATCTCAGCCTCCCATCACCCTCCTGGCCTGTGTGCACCTTGGACATGTGGGTCACATGGGTCAGAAGTGAAGGAATGGTGAGATGTTCACATTTCCCATGTCCTCCCGTGGCGGTGTCACTTGCCCCTGTACAAACCCTCCCTTTGGCCCTGTGCTCCACAGTGGGACTGACTCTGATCAGTGACTCTGGGAAGTGCAGACAGGCGCAGGGGCTGGGCCCTTCAGGGACACTTCCCATCCCACGAGACAGTGAGCACATCTCCACAAGGACCAGGGTTTCAAATGATGACATGTGTGGGGTGACCAGATAACTAAATCTTAAGGAACCACAATACCAAGGGACCTCAGACCCATTCGCAGGCTCTGGGTGCAGTGAACAGAGCTCGTGAGACTGAGGCTCCCTGGGAGCTCCTGGGAGATCAGAACTGGGAAGTGACAGGGGTTCCCGCCCTTTCAGCACAACCTGGGACAGTGAGGGCCACTCCCTGACCTTCTGTTTCCTGAGAATGCGGGACTTTGGAGAGCAGGACTGATGTCCTCTTCACCAACCATGCGCCAGACGCACATGCAGGGAGGCCTCAGGTGGGCCCTGCCCCTCCCCTCCACATGGGCAAGTTCATATTTTCCTGGGTAATCTGAGCCCTCGTGCCTGGTCTGGGGGCAGCAGTGGTAACACAGAGAAGAGGAACCCTCCTCGGGGCAGCCGCCTGGGGGTCAGGGGAGCAGCGACCTGAGCAGCAGCTTGTGATTCTGCACCTGGACCCAGGAGGCCCCTGAGCGGCACCAGCCAGTGTGGGACGGCCACCAGGGGGCGGCAGAGTCATCCGGTTCTAATCACAGGAGTCCGCATTTCTCCCGCTCATCTTTCTCCTGCTCGATGTGAGGCACAGATTCTGGCTCCACGTCTCACACCGGGCTGTTCTATCACTTCCTATTTCTCTGTCTAGGCACAAGGACTTCATTACCCCACCCAGGGAAACCCAAGGAGGCTCAGTCTCTGTAGGTGCCAAGCTCACCTAGAGCCCTGGAGCTGTCCCCAACTTGTAGCACACACTGGGGACACGGAGGCCGGGGACGAGGACCTGCCCCAGGACCTCACACCAAGGGCGAGGACCTGCAGAGCCTCAGATGCTCTCAAATAGAGAGTGTGAGCTGGTGGGAGACTCACACCTGTAATCATCCCACAGTAGGAGGCAGAAAAGGAACAGTGGTGGGAGCCCAGGGTTCCAGGCTTCACTGAGCTGTGATCTCACCTCTGCACTCTTGGTTGCAGAGTGGGACGCTACATCCAAGCGGCTGATGAGAATCCAGCACTGTGAACAGGGCTGTGATAACAGGACCTGTGATCTGAGTTAGGACCCTGCAACAGCTGAGCTCTGTGTTGTCACCTGTGGAAAGGAATAAGGAGGATCAGATAGTGTCAGGTGTGGCCTGGAGAGAGCCCTGGACATAGTCGTGGGGGGAGATGTTGACCCAGACTTTGAGACCAGCTGGGCCCACCACGACCCCCCACCGTCCCCCACCAACCCCGCCCAGGCCCCTGGTCTGAGCCTTTCTGGAAACCACAGAGCTTCTCAGGCAGCAGCCCCTGACTTGAGCTCATTTGCATCCCCACCAGGGGATAAGAGAGGCCTGGGAGGCAGTCGCCTAGTCTAGGCATCAGAAGCAGCATTGGGGTGTCTCCACCATGGCCTGGACCCCTCTTCTCCTTGGTCTTCTGGTTCACTGCACAGGTGCTTCTCCAGGGTCCCCAACTGCCCAACCCCAGGGTACAGGGACAAGCCTGGGTCTGACTCAGAGCTCAGCAGGGCCCTCGTTGTGGTGGGTAGGGGGCTTCTGACTCTGCTGCAGGGTGATGGAGCTCTGGACCTGATACCCCAAAACTGTGCTCACTGGTCCTCTGAGGGACTCTCCACCCATGGAGATTGGAGGACTTTTGCCGTATAACCCCTGGTTTCAGAGCATTCATTACTTTCTCATATTCTCTCCTTGCAGGGTCTGTGGCCTCCTATGAGCTCACCCAGTCACCCTCGGTGTCAGTGGCCCTGGGAGAGACAGTCAGGATCACTTGTGGGGGAAACAACATTGGAAGGAAAAATGCTTACTGGTACCAGCAGAAGCCTGGCCAGTCTCCTGTGCTGGTCATCTATTATAGCAATAACCGGCCCTCAGGGATCCCTGAGCGATTCTCAGGCTCCAACTCAGGGAACACGGCCACCCTGACCATCAGCGGGGCCCAGGCCGAGGACGAGGCGGACTATTACTGTCAGGTGTGGGACAGCAACATTGCTCACAGTGACACAGGCAGATGGGGAAGTGAGACACTAACCCCCGCCCCATCTGTGCCAGCCTTTCACCCCTATCAAGGAGAATTGTAGACACAGCCATGAGTAGGGCTGGCACCCACAGGCAGGCTTTGCAGTGGGCCGGGGTGGACATTGCCTGGCAGAGCAGAAGACCAGCCTGAGCAAAAGTGAGCCACCATCTCTACTAAAAATAGAAAAACTAGC
>CAUYON010130558.1:0-18520 GCA_963573935.1 Arctocebus calabarensis | reverse complement strand
TTGGCCGTCCCTGGCTGGATTCGAACCCCCCGCCAGCTCAGGTGTACGTGGCTGGTGCCTTAGCCGGTTGAGCTGTTGCAGGAAGACAAGGCCCAACGGAGAGAAAGAGCACCCAAACACCACGTTTATAAGAGGAAGGGCTATATTCACCAGCTGGAAGCTTACGGCATAGACGAATTCCAAATGGCCGCGCTCTCAGTCTAGCTGATCTGTCTCTTTTTATCGACAGTCAAGAAGTTCCACCCCGCAGGTACCCTGCTCATTGGCTAGTTTGAATTAAGCGGGGGATGCTAGTCTAACCCCCAGAGAATTACAGGATTTCATAGAACTTGGAAAGTTACAGGTTCCAGGAAGTTAAGTTTACAAATTCCTAAGGGCTGAGTCACCATGGAGAGGACCCTGTAGGTGTATCCTTGTGGTCTCCTTGGGAAGACCTGTTCTCCCAGACCTCACCCTTCTCGGGTATCCTCCCTCACAGCCACAGGCACCGCCCAGCCGTGGCTTTTTTTTTTTTTTTTTTTGGAAGCAGAGTCTGTAGCCTTTGGTAGAGTGCTGTGACGTCACAGCTCACAGCAACCTCAAACTCTTGGGTTCAAGTGATTCTCTTGCATCAGCCTCTGTAGTAGCTGGAACTACAGGCACCTGCCACAATACCGGCTATTTTGTCGTAGTTATTGTTGTTTAACTGGCCCAGCCGGGGTTCGAATCCTCCTGCTGCTGTGTATGGGGTTTGGCGCCCTAACCACTGAGCTATGCTTGCTGAGCCTAGAGGCCTTAGGGCTCTAGTTCTCTTTAGATAGAGCCACTTCATTGAATATGCAAAAGAGTTACTTACTCGGATATAGATGAGCAGAAAATGCCCTGGAAGAGAAGAGTCTGCGCGGGCTGAAGTGGCTCACGTCTGTAGTCCTGGCACTTTGGGAGGCTGGAGACCAGCCTGGGTTACACAGCGAGACCCCGTCTCTTCAGAAGTAGTGGGACTCTGTGGTGCACTCCTGCAGGCCTACCTAGTCGAAAGCTGATGCAGGAGGATCACCGGAGCCTGGGAATTGGGGATTGCAGTGAGCTGTATTATTGGGCCACTGGAGGTTGTGTTTCTTTACTTGGTTTTCTCTCACTTATTTCAGTTTAAAAAACTGGTAGTGCTGGACAACCCAATTAGAATTCTGAAATTGGCCCTTCCATACACAGAAGAATCAATTACCAAAAAAAAAGGAGAACCTGTTACATTTCCCTATAACATTAGCTATTATTACTATTTTTATTGAGAATGACAATAGAAAGTTTTACCAAAGCGTTAATAAAGCCGTTGCCTGCCATTACCATGAGCAATAATTTGGTACTGGTTTTCATATCTTACTACTCTTGCTGGTTTCAGTCATTACATAGGGAGTCTTGGCTGCACAGCCGTAGGCTGGGTGCTGGAGGAGAAAAGCTTATGATCTTGTTAAAAAATTGAATTTCACAGACTTTTTTTTTTTTCTGAGACAGATCCTCAAGCTGTTACCCTGAAAAGAGTGCTGTGGCATCACAGCTCACAGCAACCTCCAATTCCTGGGCTCAAGCGAGTCTCCTGCCCCTGCCTCCCAAGGAGCTCGGACTGCAGGCGCGGCCACAACGCCCAGCAATTTTTTGGTTGCAGCCATCATTGTTGTTTGGTGGGCCTGGGCTGGATTCGAACCTGCCAGCTCAGGTGTATGTGGCTGGCGCCTTAACCCATTTAGCCACAGGTGCAGAGCCTATCTTGTTTTTTACTTATATATTTTTGTACCCTTGCTACAATATAAGTTCTGTGAGAAAAAAAAAACAAACTTTGTTTTATTCCTAACACATAATATAGTTCTTAGCACTTAATAAATATTTGTTGACTAAATAAATGAAAATTATAGATATGTATGTGCTGATTTAGAAAAAAAATTTTAAAGATATTTAAGCTGGGCATCATAGCTCAGTGATTAGAGTATAACCATGCAAATTAGGGGTGGCGAGTTCAAACTTCACCTGGGCTTAAGAAAAAATGAAATAAAATCTTTACCGTAATTTAAAAAAATAGCTGGGCTTTGTGGCAGGCGCCTATAGTCCTAGCTACTTGGGAGTCTCAGGTAAGGGAATCATTTGAGCCCAGGAGTCTGAGGTTGCTGTGAGCTGTGACGCCACGCGCCACTCTACCAAGGGCAAT
Organism: Arctocebus calabarensis; assembly: GCA_963573935.1. Taxonomy (NCBI): domain Eukaryota; kingdom Metazoa; phylum Chordata; class Mammalia; order Primates; family Lorisidae; genus Arctocebus; species Arctocebus calabarensis. The sequence continues at coordinate 16,341 of CAUYON010130558.1, read as the reverse complement.
GGCACTCTACCAAGACTCTGTGTCAGAAAAAAAAAAAAAAGATATTTAAAATTGTAAAGCTAGGATCAAAAGGTATTTGGAAATACCCCATTTGTATGATTATTTATGCACAGAATATATTTTTGAGAGGTTACAAAAGAACCCATTTGCAATGGATTCTCTAGAGAGTGAAATTTGGAGTTTATGGGAAAAATGACATTTTTATTTTTTATTTTATACCATTCCTTATCATTTGAATTTCTACGATGTTATGCATTGGTTTTATACTTTAATTACATTTTAGAAAGAATTATTTAAGTAGCACATTTTCTCTGCAAGCTGCTAAAACAGACCATTTCTAAGATTTGCTCCTTCAACCGTCACTCTTTCAGCCTCACTGGAGTGATGAAAAGAATTCAGCTTTTTCCAGCAATGAACACATCCCTGGGGGTTGCTTGTCACTAAGTTGCTGAATTGAGTTAATACTACCAGCTTCAAATACAACTAAAAGCACTTCAAGGGAAAAGTTCCATGGTTTAAATCCAGCATTGAATTTTACTAATAGTAGTTTTTTAAAAATTCTAGGCTGGGTGCCATGGCTCATGTCTGTAATCCTAGCACTCTGGGAAGCCAAGGTGGGTAGATTGCTTGAGTTGAGGAGTTTGAGACCAGACTAAGCAAGTGTGAGCCCCTGTTTCTAAAAATAACCTGGCTTTGCGGCAGACGCCTGTAGTCCCAGCTACTTGGGAGGCTGAGGAAAGAAGATGTTTTGAGCCCAAGAGTTGAGGTTTCTGTGAGCTGTGATGCCACAGCACTCTACCCAGGGCAACAGAGTGAGACTCTGTCTTAAAATAAAAAAAAAAAAAATAGCCATTCTTTAGTAATATAATCATGGTTACCTTAGAAAGTTTTATATTTTGTAGATACATTTTGTAGTTACAAGTGGATTCAGGAGCAGGTAAGATATTATTTTCTTATAAGCTGTCAGAATCTATAGTCTGCACTTACACATGTAAATCTCATTAGTAAATCAATACATTTGTCCCTCAGTCCTTTTTCATATTAGTGAATGATTTGGAGAACCTTTTCTCCTGAGGTTTGCAGTATAAAATAAGGTTGGAACTGGTAGGAAGTTGTCTGTAAAAACCACATCCTTGGGCTTTCCCTTGCTGGATAGTAAGCACGTCAAAGCAGAGTTAATGCAAGTGAAATGTAAATGACCCTAGTCACAGATGCATGACTTCTCTATGTAAGATCCTTTTACCTCAGGCAAGATTATTTTTAAACATAATATTGACATTGAGATAATCATAGTATTTATACCTCTCGTCAAGGTTAAAGTTCCAAATCTGTGGAAAAATATATTAAATTGTCAGAAAATAGGGAACTGATCTGAATGAAAGTTGATTCTTAAACACTTGAAGTACATGAACTTTACTGAGATACTTTTGGTGAAAATTGCCTTAATTACTTATGATTTCTGCCAGTATCTAAAATAATGAGTTAACCACAGTGACTTTAATTGTCAATGGGAGACACTAGTGTTTTCCTTTTCTGTTTAAAAATTTAACTTTTATGTTAAGAATAAACTTTGAAAATAACTACTTACATGCTACAAATTCTGAACGTAAAGGGATGCTTTAAAATTGCTTGAGCTGGCCCTTGAGACCTGGTGGGAAGTCTGCTAGGGGACTGGAGAGACAGTTTTGTTCTTTGATGAAGATCCCTGTTTGAAGACAAGCAGACTCTTCTTTCCTAAGACACTGTCATCCAGGCATTGTCACCTGTGAAAGAACGCCTGGCACTCACTGTTGCAGCTGTCCTATTAAATGAGAGATTGTACTTGAGACGGTAAAATGGAAAGAAGGAACCAGCAACCAAAAGATACTGAATAGTCACGGAATTACCTAGAATGAACTAGCTAGGGAGCAACTTCTTGTTATGTGAAATAACACATTTTTCTTATTCTTTGAAAAAACTATTCAAGAATAATGATGTGGAGCATTGAGAGGGTGGGAGTAATTGAAAATTATGATGTTATTCATACCTCAGTGATAATCTAATATTATGTCCCGAAATTAACATCCCATTAAACCTTTCAGTGAGTTACAATAAGAACTTAACAGCTCTTTTCTCAAATCTTACTAGCTCCACTTTTAAGGAACAATAAGTATGCTGTTCTCAGAAGTCTCCAAGGGAAAAATGATGATTGACAAGGACCCCCATTAACCAGAGGGCATAAAACTGCAACTGTAGCTATGTAGAAAACATTTGAATATCCTCAGTGTGTGTGTATTTACACATTTGTTCTTGTGTGTTTTACCTATATGTGTGTCAGAGACTGCAAACAAAGATCACCTTTCAGGGGGTGTCACACTTGTGTGTATATGAGCTGTCACCCAGAAACCTGGAAACCTTGGTCCACTGGTGAGATTATTAATACGTGGACATGTGCTCTATATCGTCTTGTTTTAACCACACAGGACACAAATAGAAATAGCAAGGTCCCATTAAAAGAAAAAACAAATGACCGTCTTCCACTTTGTCATAGCCATCACAAATAAATCACGCAGTTTGTCAAATAGGAAACATTTTCTCAATGTGCATAAGCTTTACTTTCTCATTGGCTCATGTATTATATCTGCTCCTTTTTTTGTTGATTCCTGCTTAGCTTTAAAGACCCAGCCTGTCCACCAAATCCTGATAATTCTCCCTTTATAACCGCGCTTTCGTATTATAACAGAATGTAATGTTGGGCAATGTGGGACCCTCTCTCTGAGTTGGTTCTTCTCTCTGAGTTGAGTAGAATCTTAGGACAACAGAATGAGACAAATCATTAAAGCGCAGGACCTGGCAAAAGTCGAGTATCATATAAGGATGATGGAGTGTTCAAATCTATGCTATCCTGCCTCCTGCTTCTTCCCCTTTTAGGCCATTTGGCACGTTGCAATCTTTCTAAACGCCTTTGATGTACAGTTTGCTGCTATGACAACAGCAATGGCAGCCTTTAGTCTGATCAAGTCCAACTCCAGAACCTGGCATGCTCCTGACCGTTCCATCCTGGACTTGTGGCCAGGAAGGTAGCTGGACACCAAATGGTATTTACTCTTATTTTAGTTTGTATTTGCCATAAGATTAAAAGATAATTTCATATATGCTTATTTTTGTTTTTTCCTATAAGCATTTTTTCTTATGTTTTTCGTCATTTGGGTTTTCTCTTCTATAAACTACAGCCTCCTGGCTTTTTTATTTTTTATTTTTTTAGCCAGAGCCTCAAGCTGTCTCCCTGGGTAGAGTGCCGTGGTATAACAGCTCACAGCAACCTCCACCTCCTGGGCTCAAGCGAGTTTCCTGCCTCCGCCTCTCAAGTAGCTGGGACTACAGGCGCCCACCACAACGCCTGGCTATTTTTTTGGTTGCAGCCATCATTATTGTTTGGCGGGCCCAGGCTGGATTTGAACCCGCCAGCTCAGGTGTACGTGGCTGGCGCCTTAGCCCGTTAAGCCACAGGCTCCGAGCCAGCCTCATGGCTTTTGTCTGATTTTTTTTTTTTTTGAGACAGAGTCTCAAGCGGTTTCTCTGGGTAGAGTGCCATGGTGTCACAGCTCCCAGCAACCTCAACCTTTGGGCTTAAATGATTCTCTTGCCTCAGCCTCCCAAGTAGCTGGGACTATAGGTGCCTGCCACAACGCCCGGCTATTTTTTTGTGGTTGTTGCGGTTGCCATTGTTGTCTTAGCTGGCCCAGGCTGGATTTGAACTTGTCAGCCCCGGTGTATGTGGCTGGCACCCTACCCACTGAGCTATGGGTGCTGCCTTGTCTGATTTTTTTTTAATTAGAGTTACCTGTATGTTTAAAAATTGGTTTATGGGATTTCTTTATATAACATGGATACTAATTTTCTGTAAATTAACAGTTATATGCTTTGCAAGTCACTTTTCCCAGTCTGTTTTGGTTCTCATTATATTTATGGAGTTATATGTTGTTTGGAAGATTTCTCTCTGCTTTCAGTAGCTCCCAGCACTCAACACCTCTGCAGTTCTTTTATTTTTTTCTTTCCTTTTATTTTTTGAGAGACAGAGTCTTGCTCTGTCACGCAGGCTGGGCGTGGCATGATCACAGTTCACTATAACCTCAAACTCCTGGGCTTAGGTGAGCCTCCTACCTCAGCTGCCTGAGTAGCTGGGACTACTGGCATACATCATTATGCCCAGCTAATTTTTCTATTTTTGTAGAGATGGAGTCTTACTCTCTCGCAGGCTGAGCTCAAGCAATCCTTCTACTTTGGCCTTCCAAAGTGCTAGGATTAGAGGCATGCTTCATCATGCCTGGTCTAATGTAATAGTTTTTGTAGAGATGGGATCTCACTATGTTGCCCAGACTGGTCTCGAACTTCTGGCCTCAAGCAATCTGCCTGCCTCAGTCTCCCAAAGTGCTGGGATTACAGGCGTGAGCCACTAAGGATTAGTAATTCACTGGGATTACTGGCCCTCACCTCTGCATTTCTATGAATGATTTCTGGTAACCCTTAAATTCAAGTTCTTTAACATGCCTTTCAAGGCTCTCCCTGTTGCAGTTTGGCTGGAGCTGGGCTTGAACCTGCTACCTTCAGACAATCCTATTCACAAGGACCCTACCCTCATGACCAATTACCTCCTAAAGGGCCTAGCTCCTAATATCATGACATTAGGGTTTAGGATTTCAACATATACATTTGGGGGGATGTAATACATTCGTAGCATCTAGAAATAATGTTTAGTTTGCCCAGTCAAATTGACAAAAATTAACCATCACACATATGTAGCAAAGGCAGCGTGCTTTTGCAGTCAGTCACTGTAGGGGCAGCTTCCCATTTGTCATTTCATGGCACTAGGCTGCCAAGGCAGCTGATACTTCTTGGTAGCTCAAGATACCATAAAGGAGAAAACAGGTAATTTTGACTACATAAGAAATAAACCACGAGGCAGAAATATCAGCTGCCTTGGCAGCTCAGTTCCATGGAGTGCCTTCAGAAATTTTGAGTATAAATCCAGCCTATGTTAGTTTCATCTCATGAATCTCTAAGTCATTAATAACCTATAATAAGCCCCTTTCTTTTAAAATTAGCTAGAGCATATGTCACAACCAAATCCAGACTGATATATCTTCCTTACACATAGGGGTGACCTCGAACCCAATCTTGGCCAATGAGCCAATGAGGAATAAGTAGAAGGCTTGGACCCTGACTTTTCCATGAAGCCACCTTACCAGTTCTGGACACTGCCTTCTTATGGACTTCTTTTCTGTTTTTTTATCTAACCCCTCAAATAGAACCAGACGATTTCTTTTACATGAGAGAATAAGGTCCTAATTTATTCAAGCCACTATAGTTGGGTCTTAGCAACTGAATGCAATTTCTAACTAATCTAGTAATCAATGAACAGTGAGTGACTCTCCTAGTATTAAAAAACACTTGTGGATCAACTGATGATTGATGAACAAAGGCACTGAAGCGTGAAATAGCTCTGTGTGTATGTGTGTGTGTTTACAACTTAAAATATAAAGTAGAAGTGGTGGACAATAAGGGCAGTCACACAGGAAGGCGGTTCATAAGTCAAGTTACGGAGTTAGACTTCATCATTTAATCATGGGGTATCACTGAAGGGATTGAAGCAACTATGGTACCTATTTAGGTTTGTATTTTTGATAGGTTACTTGCGTGCAGCCAATACTAAAGGTTAGGAAAACTGCTAAGGCTACACATTATAGGGTGAAAGATGATGAATACCTATGGTAACTATTCTTACATACATTTGAGAATGTAAGTAGGCAAATTCTTTCACACGGAATTGCTAAGTTGGAGGATGTTCACTAAAAATAATGAGAGATTTTGCCAAATTGTATTCAAAAGAACTTATACTTCAACTGCACCAAAGTCCTTGTTTCTCCACCCTCACCAACCAGTGTGGATGTTTTTTGTTAGTATCATATGTATTTATTTCATGCTTCCTGAATTTATGCTTCTTAATTATAAGTGTTTGTCCATCTTTTCATAAAGATATTGGCTGTTTGATTTGTTTTTTTATGAACTGCTTCTTCATACTTTTTTTTGAGACAGAGTCTATGTTGCCCTCGGTAGGGTGCTGTGGTGTCACAGCTCACAGCAACCTCTAACTCTTGGGCTTAAGTGATCCTCTTGCCTCAGCCTCCCAACTAGCTGGGACTACAGGCATCCACCACGACACCTGGTTGTTTTTTGTTGTTGTTATAGCTGTCGTTGTTTAGCTGGCCCAGGCTGGGTTCAAACTTGCCAGTCCCAGTGTATGTGGTCGGCACCCTAACCACTACGCTATGGGCGCCAAGGCTGCTTCTTCATACCTTTTTCTGAGTTGCTGGTCTTTTTCTTCTTTTTAAATTCTAAGAATCAATTTTATATAAAGGGAACTACTGTTCTGATTTTTGTTATGTGTTGTGACTCCCGTTTGTTTTTAATCTCTTGACCTTGTTTATGGCTTCTTCCTTTGTTTCGTGAATTAATTAATTATTTTTATCTTTAAAGTTTTTGTTGCAGTTTTTGGCTGGGGCTGGGTTTGAACCCGCCACCTCCAGCATATGGGGCCAGCACCCTACTCTTCTGAGTCACAGGCGCCGCCCTGAATTTATTTTTTATGTAGTCAAAATTACCTATCTTTTCTTTTATGGCATCTCGTGGTTTTTGTATCACACTTCACCTTGCCATCTTCATCTACTAGAGTTGACCAGCCAGAAAAGACACACCAGATGTGCATTGACTGCCTACATTCACTTTCTCAGCTGTTCTTTTTTTTTTTTTTTTTCAGACATAGTCTCACTCCTCTGTGCAGAGTGCTGTGATGTTGTTGTTCACAGCAACCTCAAACTCTTGGGTTCATGTGATCCTCTTGCCTCAGCCTCCCCAGTAGCTGGGACTACAGGTGCCCACCACAACACCCAGCTAGTTTTTTTTATTTTTAGTAGAGATGGGGTCACTCTCTCACTCTTGCTCAGGCTGGTCTTGAGCTCAAGCAATCCCCCTGCCTTGGACTCCTAGAGTGCTAGGATTACAGGTGTGAGCCACTGCACCCAGCTCTCAGCTATTATTTCAAGTTAACATTGTGAGCTGAGGGAAAGAAGGCAAAAGAAAAGGGAAAGTTATTGAGAACAAACCCTATGCCAAGTTCCTACCACACTGGGAGACCTGCAGCAAAGGATGTTGTTTTCCAACTGAAGTCAGGCACAGACTAAAGAGCCTGAAGCCTTCAGGCAGCTAAGGGAGCAGGCAGCCTAGGGCAGGAGCTGGCCTCTCAGAGCCGGAGTGCAAGGGTCTGAATCTGGGCTATGCCACTGACTAGCTGGGCAGTCCTAGTCAGGTTTCTCAGACCCTATGAGCCGAGGAACTCCAGGTTACAGTGAGCTCAGATCCTGCCACTACACTGCAGCCCAGGCAATAGAGTGAGACTCTGTCTTAAAAAACAAAAACAAAAAAGCAGCAGGGTCTATATTTCTTTCTAGAATCTATTTCTTCTTCCACACCTCTTTACCTCTCTCTTTTTCCTTCTATAAGTCTGACTAAATCTCCATCTTGAGTAACAAGCTCTTACCTGCCACCTCTGAAGGGTACTGTCCATTCCTATAGGAAGCTCTGCTTCCTTTCTTTTCTTTTTTTTTTGGAGACAGAGCCTCAAGCTGTCACCCTGGATAGAGTGCTGTGGCATCACAGCTCACAGCAACCTCCAATTCCTGGGCTCAAGTGAGTCTCTTGCCTCCGCCTCCCAAGTAGCTGGGACTACAGGCGCCTGGCCATTTTTTGGTTGCAGCCATCATTGTTGTTTGGCGGGCCCGGGCTGGATTCGAACCCGCCAGCTCAGGTGTTCGTGGCTGGCGCCTTAGCCCATTGAGCCACAGGCGCCGAGCCATCTGCTTCCTTTCAAAAAGGGAAGAGACTGCAGTGTTAGCAAGGCCTGTAACCCTTGAGTGACTCGAAGTCTGCTTGGTGCCTACACAGGGTAGAGGAAGGGGAGAGACCAGAAGTCATTGCTTAAGACAACAAGAGCTTTTGTCCTGGGTTAAGCCATTTCCATTACCGCCATCACCCTAGACATTGTCCATTCTCTGGCACTGGTCTTCTGGCTGGAGGGAAAAAGGACCACCCGGGCCCAGTCTTCATGATGCCAAGTGTGGCTGCTCACTGGACCTCTCAAGCCAAGTGTGGCCCAGAATTAGCAGCCTTTTTGGTTGTTGTGGTTTGGTCTAGTCTGGTCCTGAGGTCAGGTCTCCTCTTCAAGGCACTCTCTCCTTTGCCCCATAATATAATCAGACATGTAGTCTCACTGGACACTGGTAGAACTGGCCCCTTCTTGCTGAAAGGCTCTGCAGAGAGCTTTGCACTTGCCGCTTTCCTTTCTCTCCAGACTTACCTGCCTCCACCATCACATACCACTTTTTTTACTTGACTGCTGTCCGCATTTCAGGGGCTTACAGTAGTCAGGGTACAGATGTGCCGTACATAGAATAGGAGCAATCTTGCAAGGGTCTTCTTTTTTATTATATCAGTTCCATGCGCTAACCGATTGCACACCAGGAGCACTAAGGTCTGCTTTTTTACTAATAGGATATAATACAAATATATTTTGTCCCACCTGACATAGCCGTCTACACAATTAAGATGCACACACTTGCTAGATGAAGAACTCAAACACAACTCACGAATGCAAACTATGTAACCTAATCACATATGTAACCTCATATTAATCTGAAATAATAAAAACGAAATTTTTATATTGAGTGATTTCTGAACTTAAAGATAAAAATGGTCAAAATTAATTTTTTATTTCGACTTCACATTGTTTGAAATGGCCCCCAGTTACCAAAGGTCAAATAAATGGAGACGGGTGATTAAAATTCATCCCCAGGACGAACTTCTTGGTCCTGGGAGGACAAGAATGCATGTGTCCCTTTAGTAAACATTCATGTGCGCGGGAAATGACTACTGACATAATCTTTAAGTCTAATAGCTAAGATTATTCTCCAGTTTATAATTTAAAAGGTTCTGACAACTAAATGCTATGTTATAATTTATAATGAAAGCATTTGAGTAACTGAGGTATATTTCACTAAGCTGGTTTCTCTTCTGAGTTGAAACTAAGACTTATGTAAACATAGGAAAGGAAACCCTTTCCAGGTTTATGTAGTGAGGCAAGAATATTTAAGGTCCTTTATTCCCAACTGTTTTGCAGTGCCATCTGTGTAGTGCTCATAGTCATAACCTACAGGACTTAAAAGACATTTATTTTTCAGTACAACAGTCACATATAAGACCAACAGCAAACAAGACATAAAAAAATTACATATTGTCTCCGAGATATACAATTTTACAATATTTCCCTAGTATCCCTTTTAAAAATTTGCAGTCTTGGTTTTTAGATACTTTTAAAATTACAACAAAAACAACTAAAAAATCAAAAGTGTGTACACTGGAGAAAGACATCAATAGTATATTTATTGCATCTTAAATTATCTGGGAAATCATAGGTATCAGTCACATTCCAGCAATAATTAAAAAGAAACATGAATTTGTCACCAAATTAAGACAGAATCTGCCAGTGTTAGAAGAGTCAAAGTTCATAGTTTTTTAAACAAAATACATGACTGATGTAATTTGCAATAATCCACACATTGTAAGAAAAGAACATGTAGAGTAAGCCATCTCTCAAAATATCTAATATGTAAATTGGAATCAGGAACAATTTGTTTGATTTGTAATTTCTTCTCCTTGCCAGCCAAGAAGCAATACAATTATAGATACAGCCAACAAGTAAATTGTTTTATGTCACGATGCCAAATATAATTTGTGTGTTGATTTCTGAGTGAATCATGTTAGCCACTGCAGAGATGTTTTATCTATACTGGATTATTTCCTCAGAATGACACTACGCTATACCGAGGCATAAAGTAAAAAGGTTAGGTAATGTGCTGGAAAACACACAGATTTCCTCCCCGCTCATCACCTAAAAAAATAACTTAAACTAGAGCCTGAATACTTTCTCTTTAATTGATAATTGGGTAGTTGCTTTGTGAATGTAAAATGAAGCCGTTGAGAGAAATAGAAATTATTGAATAATTTAACCCAAGAAGCAATTTCAATGAAAATAATTACGGTGAATTTCAGAAAAGTCAATCAGAATTTATCTTCTTTTTGCACAGGTTCTTCTAAATTTAAGTAAGTTCTCCATGAATAGATATGAAAGTGACTATTTAGGTCATCTGTAACTGTAGATTGGACTAGTTTGGTCAAAAAAGCATTCTCTACACCTGAACCAGCCACGTACACCTGAGCTGGCGGGTTCGAATCCAGCCCGGGCCCGCCAAACAACAATGATGGCTACAACCAAAAAATGGTCGGGCGTTGTGGCAGGCGCCTGTAGTCCCAGCTACTTGGGAGGCAGAGGCAAAAGACTCGCTTGAGCCCAGGAATTGAAGGTTGCTGTGAGCTGTGATGTCACAGCACTTTATCCAGGGTGACAGCTTGAGGCTCTGTCTCAAAAAAAAAGCATTCTCAAAATAAAATCGCTCATTTTTATTACCAATTAATGTGCGAAACAGATATCCCTGCCTTTACTCCAGTCTAAATGCTCACCTTCATCACAGGACTTTCACTTTCCAATTCATTCTTCTTCTTCTTCTTTTTTGAGACAGTCTCATTATATTGCCCTTGGTACAGTACAACGTATATCAGATTACGTCATAGCTCACAACAACCTCAGGCTCTTGGGCTTAAATGATTCTCTTGCCTCAGCCCCCCAAGTAGTCAGGACTACCGGCGCCCACCACAACACTGTTTTTGTTGTTGTTGCAGTCGTCATTGTTGTTTAGCTGGTCTGGGTCGGGTTGGAACCTGCCAGCCTCGGTGTATGTGACCAGCACCCTACCTACTAAGCCATGGCTGCCATCCTGTTAAGTTTATTTTTTAAAACAAGTGTATATATACTTTTTAATATAGCTTGACATATAAACTATACTACACTACACATATTTTTGTAATCAGAAAAAAAACAATAAAATTCTAAGTCTGTTAAAACTGGTTATGCCTCTAAAAGGGAATTTCCCTAGCCTCCAAAATCACTACCATAAAAATTTAAATGTATCTTATCACTAGGAGATCTGAGTGAATTGAAAGAAACTTAACTGAGGATTTCCCTGCAGATTATGAGATCTGTGATCCAAATATACCTCCCTTCCCAGTCCTGATAATTCTCCATTAATGTCAGCATGGTAAAGAAGCTAATACCAAGTAGGTATCTACCTTCTAAAAAGATTTTCACATACACCTTTAGTGTTTGTTAAATATCCAATTAATTTTCAAATTAGTGCTTTATTTTTTTTTTATAATATCCCTTCTCCTGACCATACACCTTTAATTAAAACAGCATGTGCCTTTAAACCTTTGGGTGAAAATATGCACTTTCTCCTCTGAGATTCCAACCTACCAAAAGCTGTCATCATAGTTAGCAATTTAATAAAATGTTATGAAAATATGTGACAGAAATATACTTCTTTGATATTGCATTTGTTATTGGACAAGAAGAAATAAAAAGTAAACCATTAAAAGCAAAGATGAGGGCAGTGCCTGTGGCTCAAAGGAGTAGGGCGCCGGCCCCATATGATGGAGGTGGTGGGTTCAAACCCAGCCCCAGCCAAAAAAAAAAAAAAAAAAAGCAAAGATGATTTACAAAAGCCTAAATATTCAACAAAAGTCATAGTTTTTTTTTTTTTTTTGAGACAGAGCCTCAAGCTGTCACCCTGGATAGAGTGCTGTGGCATCACAGCCCACAGCAACCTCCAATTCTTGGGTTCAAGCGAGTCTCTTGCCTCTGCCTCCCAAGTAGCTGGGACTACAGGTGCCCGCCACAATGCCCGGCCATTTTTTGGTTGCAGCCATCATTGTTCTTTGGCAGGCTCAGGCTGAATTTGAACCCGCCAGGTCAGGTGTACGTGGCTGGCACCTTAGCCTGCTGAGCCACAGGTGCCAAGCCAAAAGTCATAGTTTTTTTTCCTAATTAAATGCTTTAAAAACTATAGCCAAACTAATATATAAGCATTATTAATAAGAAAGTAATTTCTCTCAAATGATTACTATTTTTTTTTTTAAGAAAGAGTATCACAATGTCACCCTTGGTAGAGTGCAGTGGTGTCATAGCTCACAGTAACCTCAGACTCTTTGGCTTAAGTGATTCTCTTACGTCAGCCTCCCAAGTAGCTGGGACTACAGGCACCCACCACAATGCCCAACTATTTTTTGTTGCAGTTGTCATTGTTGTTAAGCAGGCCCAGGTTGGGTTTGAACCCACCACTCTCGCTGTATGTGGCTGGCACTGTAACTACTGTGCTACGGGAGCCCATTTCTCTCAAATTCTTGCTATCAAATTTAGTGTATGCAATTCAGTTTGAGGTAACTTTAAAGAAGTTTTGCTTTCATTTCTTAAGATAAAGATTATTTTTGGTGTTTATGTCAATAACTTTTTTTTTTCTTTTAGACACAGTCTCACTTTGTCACCCTCAGTACAGCACCATGGCATCATAGCGCACAGCAATCTCCAACTCTAGGCTCAAGCGATTCTCTTGTCTTAACCTCCCAAGTAGCTGGGACTACAGGCACCTGCCACAATGCCAGGCTATTGTTTTTTTAGAGACGAGGGTCTTGCTCTTGTTCAGGCTGGTCTTGAACCTGTCAGCTCAGGGCAATCCACCTGCCTTGGCCTCCCAGAGTGCTGGGATTACAAGCGTGAAACACTGCATCTAGCCTACATCAATAACTTCTTGTGGTGGGGAATTCAGCCAACAGTAAATGGCTGAATCCAAATCTCATTTTAATTTTTATTCCTTTCAATATTATATGAGTACATAAATACATTTACAGATATTTAAATATGCAAACATTTTTGCCGCATATTAATATGTACAAAGCTTCATCTTAAAAAGTATATTCACATTAAAATAATCTAACTTATAATCTTTCAAATATGAGCCAACACATGGTCATGTTTACCTGAAAAAAGTGAATAACAGTTCTTACCTTCTAATAATTTTTTCTTTTTAAAGATGGGATGATCCTGGGGAGCCAGTGGTGTAATCATAGCTCACTGTCCTGGGCTCGAGCAATCCTCCTGACCTACCGCCTCAGCCTCCCAAGTAGCTGGGATTGCAGGCGCATGCTACTATGCTTGGCTTAGTTTTTCTTTTTTTTAGAAATGCTAAAAAAATACCTTACTATGTTGCCCAGGCTGGTGTCAAACTCCTGGCCTCAAGTGATCCTCCCACTTGGGCCTCCCAAAGTGCCAGGATTTCAAGCATGAGGGACAGCACCCAGCCCTAATGATCTTTCCCTTCACTTCATTAGTGGAGGCTAGAAGAAAACTGAGGTAAAAACAAAACACAGTTGGAAAGGAGAATAGTAAAGACTGAGGAGAAAAGCAAGAAAGGTCAGTAAAAGGGAATCTAAATCAGCAAAGACATGTCTGATGTTCATTATTTTTTTGTTGTCTCTATTGAACCCCATTGTTTTAGGGTTTGGTGTGTTCCTGATGAACACCTCTGCCGAAAACTGAAGCCTCTGGTGCAGTCAGCCAGCCCTGCTGCTCCGTGGGCACCTGTCAGTGTGCAGTGTGACGGGGGAGGCCACGGTGAGATTCCTATCAGGACACATTACCACGTGTCTGCTCCAGCCTGAATTCACCTCAGCACAGTCACTGTGTTTTCAGACCCTCTCAAGGTACAGATGCTTGCCAGAACTCCAAATCAGACTGGATTTTTCCCACTTCACAGTGGCAAGGTAGGTAGATTGTGAATAGTTTGGGAATAGATTGTGAACTGACTAGGGAAGAAGGAGCCTGATCACAGCACTGGCAGTAAGGAGGGTCCCAGGGTCCACTTGAGACCCCTGCTAGCCTGAACACCCCACCCTCTCCAGACTGGCTGCACTAAACCTGCTCATCTAGTGCCGAACCTGAAGGAGGGTGGGGGGTGGACATGGACTGATCAGCGGGGGCGCTGAGGGCAGCCACTCGCTGACACCTGGTCTTGTGTGTGGCCGTCAGGGCTCCCAGGGCCTTCCACAATTTGCATAGTAAGATACTGAGCCCCTCAAGCCCTCTCCTACGGAACAAACCATTTCTAATACTCTAAGTTTTCTAAAAGGGAAAAACAGTGAATAGAAGTTACTGCATTTTTTTATTACTGCCATGGTCTTTTCACACATGCTTATCTAAATTGAATAAATAATCTTGTACCTTCCAACTGAAATGGCTTCCTAGACCAACTATAAGCACAATCTGGTTTTCACAAAAATAGAATACTGGTCTATTACAAACCCAAATTTTATTTTTTTAAACCAGGAAGACTATCTCAACAGGTATCAGCTTTTCGTTTGTAATGGATACATTACAGAAAATTTGTGCATTCTTTGGATATATAAACAATCATTTGCTTTCATATGTCTTTTTCCTTTTTTTCTAATAGTTCTTCTCGTACTGTTTGGTAGGAACTCACACTGAATAGGTAAGCTGTGTATTTTACATAAGACTGATTATTTCATTCCACATTCACATTAGATAAATCTGAACATGCATTCGTATGTAAACTTTCCCAGAACTGACTTTTGTTATGTCTGAAATAATAAATATAGAATTGTTTCATAGTATTTAAAACAAAAGCCACCACTTTTACCAGCTCTCACTATATGAGAGCCTAAGGCTGTGCGTCTGCTGGACTCTTATCATGATTTTCTTTTTCTCCAGAGACAGAATGCTTCAGAAACTGACCAGTAGCACCGATGTATAATCTTGATCTCATGGGCCATTTCTGAAAAACAATATTTATTTTGTTATAATGTGAGAAAAATAAAAAGATTTGAAAAGTATTTAAACAAGAAGTCAAAAGTTAGCACCTATGATACATATATAGCATAGTTTGTAATGTGAAAGATTCTAAACAGCCCCATACAAATGCAATATTACATAGCTAATAATAGTTATGAAGTAAAAGGGACATGAAAAAATGTTTTACTAATGCTAACTATAAAAAGCACAAATATTTCCAGACTTTGATTATAACTATAGAAATAATATGGGTGCATGTGGACAAGAATTGCAATAAATCATGGAATGAATATAGCTGAAGTGTAGAAAAATGTATCTACTCATAATGTTTTAATTTCAAACTAAAGCTATAACAAAATTAAGCTTAAAACTAGGTCCTTGGCTTTAAGGATATTTTTAAAAGTTCTATGTGCTAAGTATTAACGAGTCTATACTTGTCAAAGAACCATAATGGCACGGTGTGGTGGCTAACACCTATAATCCTAGCACTTTGGGAGGCCACGGCAGGAGGATTGCTCAAGGCCAGGAGTCTGATACCAGCCTGGGAAACACAGTGACTTTGTCCCTACAAAAAATCAAAAAATTAGCTAGGGACTGGGAGTGGTGGCTCATGCCTGTAATTCTAACACCGTGGGAGGCTTAAGACAGGTGGCCTGCTTGAGCTCAGGAGTTCAAAAGCAGCCTGAAAAGAGTGAGACCTCTATCTCTACTAAAAACAGAAAAACTAGCTGGGCATCATGGTGGATGCCTATAGTCTCAGCTACTTGGGAAGCTGAGGCAGGAGGATCACTTAAGCCCAAAAGTTTTAGGTTTCTGTGACCTATAGACATCATGGCACTCTAGCCAGGGCAACTCACGAGTGAGACTCTGTGTCCAAAAAAAAAAGGCTTGGCATGATGGCACATGCCTATAGTTTCAGCTACTCAGATGGCTTAGTTAGAAAGTTCCAGTGAGCTACGAAGGTGCCACTGCATTCTGCACTCCAAACTGGGTCACAGAGTAAAAACTCTTTAAAAAAAAAAAAAAAGCCATAATGAAAAGCAAAAATTCAACCATCTAAACATTTTCTCCAGCTAAAGTAACATCTGGAAGTTGTAAATATTAGAATATTTGGTGTTATATAGATAGAACATCCAGATTAAATGTCTGCATATATTGATATCACACAGCTTTAACCTTTTGGCAATTATCACATTTGAATTACTGAAAGGATTTTTTTCAATTCATCTTTATGATGGACAGCCTCCCTCTCAAACAATATAATTTATTGCCAGACAGGCATAGTGATGAAAAAACATATGAGTAGTACTTTTATTTATTTATTTTTATTTTATTATTATTATTATTATTATTATTTTTTTTTTTTTTTGAGACAGAGCCTCAAGCTGTCGCCCTGGGTAGAGTGTCATGGCATTACAGCTCACAGCAACCTCCAATTCCTGGGCTCAAGCGAGTCTCCTGCCTCTGCCTCCCAAGTAGCTGGGACTACAGGC
>CAUYON010130557.1:0-10646 GCA_963573935.1 Arctocebus calabarensis | reverse complement strand
TTCCCCTACTAGGGTGCCATGGCACTCTCCTGCCAGGTATTAAAGTGTATAAAACTGTATATATTCTCTACCTACAATTTTGAACTCCCAGAACTCCACTCCACTTTAACCTCAAGGTCTAGAAGCCTGGCCCCATGGAGTTCAGATTCTTAGGCATTTTCTCGAGGGGGTATAGATGGGGAATGGACCATTGCTGATCTGTGCTGATTTTCTGGCTTGGGAGTAAGCAGAAAAACAATCAGCCAGGAGGGAGCAGAACTGGAGAGGCACAGAACAGCACCAGCAGAGGCAGGAACAATAACAATAGGGCGGACAATCCCAGTCTCTCTGGGCAACCAGAGGAAGCCAGGCAGCTTCTCTGGTGGCAGCCACTGGCAGATCAGATCTGGGACAAAAACACAGGCTCCAGGAATAAAGGGTATACCTGAGGCGGTACTGGCCTGGGTGGAGTGTGAGGTTAAGAATAAGCACAGAGACAACAGTCTCCCAGGGCAGAGCTGACCCAGAGGACTGCTTTACTGAGCTTCAGATGCACCCGGCCCTCAGGGGACCAAAGCTGAGACAAAGGGCAAGTGGCAAGAAACTGGAACTGACAGCTAAGTGCAACTTCTCACTGAATCAGCCCTAACACAAACTGTAGCCAAGACTAGGCAGCGGCACAGCCAGGGTTGATTTGCAGTCCAACGTCTGATCCATAGGGGAAAATAGCCAGGACAGAAACAAATTCTGCAAAGCTGTTCTCTTCTGTTAGCAACATCAATCAGGGGCAGGGCTGGAACTGAGTGAATTGTCCCAGCCCCCATTAAGCACCTGAGGTTGTCAGTCCTCACCTCCCCCTGCTGGATAGTAGCAGAGAGTGGCAGAGTGATAGCTTGGCTGAGGAGACATAAATCTCCCTGTGGCTCCAGCAGGCACAAACCCTGGGGGCATCTGCTCACTGGAGGGAACTGGATCACAGCCCTGATCCAGTGACTGAGTGACTGAGTGTGACAGAGGTGCAAGGTGGGGAAGGAAGCATCAACCTTCCCAGACCAATTTATTTGCTGGGTGGGTTCTTCTGATCTCATGGAGCACTGGAGCCATACTGGAGTTATACTAGAGCTGCCAGCAGACCCCTGCTATCTAGTTGCCAGAGACCTTTTGAACTGTCCCACCTGAGGCTGGTGCTGACTGGGACCATTGATTGAGACCTCTTCAACTGGGCCAATCACCTGAGGACTATCCAAAGTGGTACCCTGGGTGTGTGGTTGTGGGAGGTTTGATTGTCCTTTTCCAATTGTTGCCTGTGGGGGGCATGGTGACTTAACTGCTGGTATTTCTCCACAGCTCAGACTTCAACCCAGAGTAACTGATTCTCTAAGGTAAGACAGAGACCAGCTAAAAGTAAGACAGAGCCACTTAATCCCACCACACCAAGAAGGTCCCCAGTTTCTCAGGCCGTAGCCTTGGCAGAGCTCTAGAGTAAAGGTACAGACATCAGTCCCAGCTTTTAGGCAAAGGAATGGCCAATCACTACTCCTAGAACCCCCCACACAACTTCTCCTTATCTGCTCATCTAGCCAAATGGTGAAAAATAATCATGGAGTGGAATCCGTGGAAAAACTCCCGTAACATGAACAAACAGAGTAGATCAACCTCGCCCCCCAAAGAACAGTTTGGTGGACACAACTGAAGATTCTATTCATAAACAGATGGCTGAGATATCAGAAACCAAATGTAGAATTTGGATTGTAAATAAGATCAATAGAATAGAGGAAAAAGTTGGAATTAGAAATTCAGGGAGCATTTCAAAAATTGTCTCAAGAAGTCAAGGAATTCAAAAACAAAATGACCAAAGATTTTGACACATTCAGAAAAGAAGTTGCAGCCCTCAAAAATCTAAGAAATATAGTAGAATTGCTCAGTAATGGGAAGAAGAAAGGATTTCTGATATTGAAGACAAAGCTTTTGAACGCTTCCAAACTTTCAAAGAGGAAGAGAAATGGAGGGCAAAAATGGATCATTCTCTCAGAGAGCTCTGGGATAATTCAAAGAAAACCAATACTCACCTTATAACGATCCTTGAAAGGGATGAAGTGACTTCAAAAGGCACAGAGTCTCTTCTTCATGAAATTATGAAAGACAGCTTTTCAGACATGCCAAGAGATTCTGAAATTCAGATACCAGACAGTTTCAGAACCCTAGCACAACTCAACCCGAACAGAACAGCACTGGTAGAGGTGGGAACTATAATAGGGTGGACAATCCCAGTCACTCTGGGCAACCAGAGGAAGCCGGGCAGCTTCTCCAGTGGCAGCCACTGGCAGATCAGATCTGGGACAGAAACACAGGCTCCGGGAATAAAGAGTATGCCTGAGGCAGTACTGGCCTGGGCAGAGTGTGGGGTTAAGACTTCCCCCAGGCACATCATAATTAGCTTAACTAAAGTTAATATGAAGGAAAAAATTCTGAAAGCAGCAAGACATAAGAAATCCATAACCTACAGGGGAAGAATATTAGAATAACTGCAGATCTCTGTGCTCAAAACTTTCAAGCTAGAAGAGAATAGTCATTGACTTTTAATCTCCTAAAACAAAATAACTTTCAATCAGGATCCTGTATCCAGCTAAACTTAGTTTCATTTATGATAGAGAAATTAAATACTTTAATGCCATCTACATATTGAAGAAATTTGCCATAACTAAACCAGCTCTCTAGGATATTCTCAGACCTATCTTCCATAATGACCAGTGTAATCCTCCACCACAAAAGTAAACTCACTGAGAAACTTGATCAAATTACAACTTCCACAGTGGCAAAAAGATTAAAAATTTCCACTGGCCTTTTGAAAGGCTTATCAATATTCTCAATTAATGTGAATGATTTAAATTGTCCTCTAAAGAGGCACAGGTTGACTGAATACAATAACCTCAGGCCAGATATCTGCTGCATACAAGAATCTCATCTTACCTTAAAAGATAAATATAGATTCAAGGTGAAGGGATGTTCATCTATATTCCAGGCAAATGGAAAGCAGACAAAAGCAGGTATTGCAATCTTATTCGCAGATACTATAGGCTTTAAACCAAGCAAAGTAAGGAAGGATAAAGATGGACACTTCATCTTTGTTAACGGTACTAGTCAATATGATGAGATTTCAATTATTAATATTTATGCACCCAACCAGAATGCACCTGAATTTATAAGAGAAACTAACAGACATGAGCAGCTTGATTTCCTCCAGCTCCATAGTAGTTGGAGATTTTAATACTCCTTTCGGAGTGCTGGATAGATCCTTTAATAAGAAGTGAAGCAATGAAATTTTAGTTTTAAATTTAACCATTCAACACTTGGATTTAGCAGACATCTACAGAACATTTCATTCAGTTTTACAAAACTGAATACACATTCTTCTCATCAGCCCATGGAACATACTCCAAAGTCAATCACATTTAGGTCACAAGTCCAACCTAAGCAAATTTAAAAGAATTGAAATTATTCCTTATATCTTCTCAGATCATCACGGAATAAAAGTTGAACTCAATAACAGCAAGAATCTGCATATTCATACATAAACATGGAAGCTAAATAACCTTATGCTGAATGATAGTTGGGTCATAGATGAGATTAAAAAGGAAATTACCAAATTTTTGAAACAAAACGACAATGAAGACACAAATTATCAGAACCTCTGGAATACTGCAAAGGCAGTCCTAGGAGGGAAATTCATAGCACTGCGAGCCTTCCTCAAGAGAACAGGAAGAGAGGAAGTTAACAACTTAATGGGACATCTCAAACAACTGGAAAAGGAAGAACAATCCAATCCTAGCAGAAGAAAAGAAATAACCAAAATGAGAGCAGAATTAAATGACATTGAAAACGAAAGAATTATACAACAGATCAACAAATCAAAAAGTTGGTTCTTTGAAAAGGTCAATAAAATAGATAAACCTTTGGCTAACCTAATCAGGAGAAGAAGCATAAAATCTCTAATTTCATCGGTCAAAAATTGTAAAGACAAAATAACAACAGACTCCTCAGAAATTCAAAAAATCCTTAACAAATATTACAAGAAACTTTACTCTCAGAAATACGAAAATCTGAAGGAAATTGACCATTACTTGGAAGCACATCACTTTCCAAGACTTAGCCGTAATGAACTGAAAATGTTGAACAGGCCTATATCAAGTTCTGAAATAGCATCAACTATATAAAATCTCCCTAAAAAGAAAAGCCTGGGACCAGATGGCTGCATGTCAGAATTCTACCAAACTTATGTAGAATAAGAAGCAATACTATCCAACACATTCTATGAAGCAAACATCGTCTTGATCCCTAAACCAGGAAAAGACCCCCAAAGAAAAGAAAATTATAAACCAATATCACTAATGAATATTGACGCAAAAATATTCAATAAGATCCTACAAACAGAATCCAGCAACACATCAAAAAAATTATACACCATGACCAAGTGGGCTTTATCCTAGGGTCTCAAGGCTGGTTCAGTATACATAAATCTATAAATGTAATTCAGCAAATAAACAAATTAAAAAATAAAGACCATGTGATACTCTCAATAGATGCAGAAAAAGCTTTTGATAACATCCAGCGCTCCTTTATGATCAGAACACTTAAGGAAATTGGCATAGAAAGGATATTTCTTAGACTAATAGAAGCCATCTACAGCAAACCCACAGCCAATAACATATTGAATGGAGTTAAATTGAAACCATTTCCACTCATATCAGGAACTTCATCTTTGTTAACAGTACTAGTCAATATGATGAGATTTCAATTATTAATATTTATGCACCCAACCAGAATGCACCTGAATTTATACGAGAAACTAACAGACATGAGCCCATTAACTTCATTGCTTTTTAACATTGTAATGGAAGTTTTATCCATTGCAATTAGGAAAGAAAAGGCAATCAAGGGTATCCACATAGGGTCAGAAGAGATCAAACTTTCACTCTTTGCAGATGATATGATTGTATATCTGGAAAACACCAGGGATTCTACTACAAAAATTTTAGAAGTGATCAAGGAATACAGTAGTGTCTCAGGCTACAAAATCAACATCCATAAATCTGTATCCTTTATATATACCAACAATAGCCAAGCTGTAAAAACTTTATTCACTTTATTTCACTACTGTGAAAGGACTTTATTCCTTTCACAGTAGTGCCAAAGAAGATGAAATATTTGGGAGTTTACCTAACAAAGGTAAACTTTGTTATGGATCTTTTTATATGAAAGATCTCTATAAAGGATCTTTTTATGTGAAAGATCTCTATAAAGAGAACTATGAAACTCTAAGAAAAGAAGTAGCTGAAGATGTTAACAAATGGAAAAATATTCCATGTTCAAGGTTGGGAAGAATCAACATTATTAAAATGTCCATACTACCCAAAGCAATATATAATTTTAATGCAATTCCTATTAAAGCTCCATTGTCATATTTCAAACATCTGGAAAAAATAATACTTCATTTTATATGGAATCAGAAACAACCTTGAATAGCCTAGACATTACTCAGAAATAAAAACAAAGGGGCAGCGCCTGTGGCTCAGCGAGCAGGGTGCCAGCCCCATATACTAAAGGTGGCGGGTTCAAACCCGACCTCAGCAGAATTGCAAAAAACAAAAAACTAGCTGGGTGTTGTGGTGGGCGCCTGTATTCTCAGCTACTCAAGAGGCTGAGGCAAGAGAATTGCCTAAGCCGAGGAGTTGGAGGTTGCTGTGAACTGTGTGACGCCACAGCACTCTACTGAGGGTGATAAAGTGAGATCCTGTCTCTAAACAACAACAACAAAAAAAAAGCAGGAGGAATCTCGCTATCAGACCTGAGACTGTACTATAAATCGATAGTGATCAAAACAGCATGGTATTGGCACAAAAACAGAGAGGTAGATGTATGGAACGGAATAGAGAACCAAGAGATGAACCCACTTACTTACCATTATTTGATCTTTGACAAGCCAATTAAAAACATTCAGTGGGGAAGAGACTCCCTATTTAACAAATGGTGCTGGATGAACTGGCTGGCAACCTGTAGAAGATTGAAACTGGACCCGCACCTTTCACAGTTAACTAAGATAGACTCTCACGGGATTAAAGATTTATTTATTTATTTATTTATTTATTTGGGGGGGGATTAAAAATTTAAACTTAAGACATGAAATTATAAAAATACTAGAAGAAAGTGCAGGGAAAACTCTTGAAGGAATTGACCTTGGTGAATTTTTTATGAGGAGGACTCCCTAGGCAATTGAAGCAGTATCAAAAATACACTACTGGGACCTGATCAAACTAAAAAGCTTCTGCACAGCCAAGAATACAGTAAGTATAGCAAGCAGACAGCCCTGAAAATATTTGCAGGTTATGCTTCTGACAAAGGTTTAATAACCAGAATCCACAGAGAACTCAAACATATTAACAAGAAAAGTACAAGTGATCCCATCTCCAGGTGGGCAAAGGACTTGAAGAGAAACTTCTCTAAAGAAGACAGGTGCATGGCTTACATACTCATGAAAAAAAAAATGCTCACCATCCTTAATTATCAGAGAAATGCAAATCAAACTACTTTGTGATACCATCTAGCTTCAGTAAGATTAGCCCACATAACAAAATCCCCAAAGCGGAGTTGCTGGTGTGGATGTGGAAAAAAAGGAACACTTCTACACTACTGGTGGGAATGCAAACTAATATATTCCTTTTGGAAGGATGTTTGGAGAATACTTAGAGATCTAAAAATAGACCTGCCATTCAATTCTATAATTCCTTTACTTGGTATATACCCAGAAGACCAAAAATCACATTATAACAAAGACATCTGTTCCAGAATGTTTATTTCAGTCCAATTCATAATTGCTAGGTCATGGAAGAAGACCAAGTGCCCATTGACCCACGAATGGATTAATAAATTGTGGTGCATGTATACCATAGAATATTATGCAGCCTTAAAGAAAGATGGAGACTTTATTTCTTTCATGTTTACGTGGATGTAGCTGGAACATATTCTTCTCAGCAAAGTATCTCAAGAATGTAAGAAAAAGTATCCAATGTACTCAGCCCTACTATGAAGCTAATTTATAGGTTTCATATGAAGGCTATAACCCAATTATACCACAAGAATATGGGGAAATGGGCAAGAGGGGGGAGTATTGGTGGAGGGAGGGTAATTTGTGGGGCCACACCTACAGTGCATCTTAGAAGGGTACAGGTGAAACTTACGAAATGCAGAATATGAATGTCTTCATATAATAACTAACAAAATGCCATGAAGGCTATGTTAAACAGTTTGATGAAAATATTTCAGATTGTATATGAAACCAGCATATTGTATCCCATGATTGCACTAATGTACACAGCTATGATTTAATAAAAAAAAAAAAAAAGAAAAGAAACCAGGACATGCGTTAAAATTCAGATTCCTTACCCAGATATTCTGAATTTACATTTGTGGACATAAAGGAATACAATTATTCATTTTAAAAAGTCTAGCTGAGTACATAGTCTAAAATGGCACAAAAAGCTCTGCTGGGTTTGAAGCAAACGCTTTATTGTGATCACAGTTAGTATTATCTCTTTCTGAGTTCTCTCTATAAGCTATCCATTTTATTTCAGATACATAATATTACTTAGGCATCAGAAATATAGGTTAAAATACCACATTGCTATACTTGAGAAAACTAATAATCAGAGACTTAGAATAAGATTAACATTAAAAATTAAATTTAATTAAATGTTAAATTAAATGTTTAATAAGGAAACAAACATATACATAAACATACAATATAAAGGACGTAGAAGACAGATTTAGAATTCTAATTAGTGTCAGAGTAATGTCAAAGTCCACAATAGATAATCTTGGCTAGATGAGTCAGAGTTCTGAAATTGTTTTACACTTTGACTATGAACTCACCAAGGATCATTTTAACCTGCTAAGGATTGTTTTGACTAAAAATCCTGTGTAACTCTTCTAGAATTGTTGGCTATCATGCATAAAGCCATTTAAGTGACATGGCTCAAGATGAAAAAGGTTATAGAATGGAAAATGTGTTAAAAGAATTAAACTTTGTTGTTACCCCAAGAATCACTCTAATATTTTGTGCATTGAAGATATAGCATACAAATAATGAAAACTGGGCAATCTGTATTTGCTCAATCTGCCATTATTATCCACACTCAGCATTGTGTCCTTTGTGAGTAAGCATGATGACATTGATGTACATCATCTCTGGTGTTTCTACTTGTGGCACTTAGTCACTGTAAAAGGTATTTCAAGGGTATTCTGAAAATAGGCCCCCACATCAAATGCAGTAACTAACATGAGGCTCAGAGTTTCAGTCTGATTTTGATTCCTCTTCAGAAGCACTTTCTGAACAGGGCAGTATTTTAATGTCATGAAATCCTCCAGAGGCAGGAAACAATGCATTACAAATCTGCATGAAAGGTAGTTATATGAGAGCTGAAGGTAATTCTTTTGTAGAAGGAAGGGCAAATTATCTCAAGGTGCCACCATTGCAAGGTTCTAAACAAATCCATAATTAAAAAAGAAAAAAAAACTCAGCTGAAGATACCGTTGTAACTGAGAATTGGCCAAAGGCCATGTTTTTCCACACCCAGGAAAAAACCATATATTTCTCACCTTCAAATATGGCAGTTAAATTGATGATGTCCCTTTGTTTCCTTCTGTTTTCATTCTCTTTACTTCTACAGTTACTCTTATTATAGGCCTTAGATGATAAATTGTCGATGTTTGCGGATTTTCTTATATGATCCAAATTTCATTACTTGACCTACAGCCTAAATCACCTTCATTGAGTACAGTCCTTGATCATTTTCTTTAAAGTCACAGTTTGTTGGCACAGCCCTGAAAATAGTTTACAGAAATCGTACTTTCTTTTTTCCTACTAACAAATTTACTCTGCTCACACCCATACAACCAGGCACTTACATTTAAATTATTTCAAAAGTTTGAACTCCTCTCTTGGCCTCTTTTTACTTTTATATCATCCACTCTCAACCCTTTTTATCTCGAAAAGATAAGAGATCACAAACCCAGAGATAGCAAATTGTATCAGAAACTGCCCAGGTCTGGGGTTCAAGGAAACCACATTTTCAGGCTGGATATCTTCTTGACCAGGGGTATAAAATCTGAAAACTTGTGTTATTATTAAGACCTCAAATTCTTCAAAAGAAACAATGAACAAGCTTCTATCCAAAATCATAAAAACAAATAAGTGACTTTATAAGTAATAAGGTAATTTTCATGGCTAAAATAACAAAAATGATCTGGTATAAGATAATAGCAAGGCCCAGTAACTGCAGGCAAGCTGAACATTTTATTACCCAGTATAAACACAGTCAAAATGTGCACACCAAAACAAACAAACAAAACAAAATAAAACCACACTGTCTGCTGCCTGGAGAGCTGTGTGCCACTGTTGTTGATATCATCTTTCTCACTCTCTTAATTTTTTTCCTACTGCTAAAATTTTATGATCTTCTAATGTCAAAATCCCCTATAGAAATAATTTTTAACTATAGCCAAAGCTAAATATGAGACACAGAGAGAAGGATATTAAATTGCTTCCAAGCATCCTAAATCAGAGCTCATATTCTACCTAAAGGCAGCTCAAGAACGAGGCACAGTGTGAAGGTACAGGCTTCAGAGCTGGACAGAGTTCATATTCAGGAAGCAATAAGCTTTATTAGCAACTTGTTAGGGATGGTGGATTCATTGACTTTTGAATAAGAAACAGGGCATGTTCAGGGTAAACTATATGCACCCGTTGGAATGAGAATACCATCTATTATTTAATTATTATTACTGTTAATAATAATTAACAGTATATGGGGATATAAACCATTAGGTTAGAACATTTGCATTTGTTAGGTAAGGCACTTGTTGTACTCATGCCCTTCTCCCAGGCAGTATGCCATATACCCTTAACATTGTGCCCATCCAGTGAGAGCACATCAATCCCCTCCCTCCCTCCTCCAACTTGAATTAAATCAAGTTTTTCTCTTGTGTGAGCATGTAGTATTGAATACTTTGGATACTTGCTTTTCCATTCCTGTGATACTTTAAAGAGAATGTTTCCATCTCTGTCCAGGTTACAAAAGATGTAAAGCCTCCATCTTTGTTATGGCTGAATAGTATTCTAGGGTATACATATATCACCCTGCTAAACTGACTTATTTGTGGTCTTTGAATAGGCAAAAATTTCTTAGATCAGGGGGAGGAGCCAAGATGGTGGCCGAGTAACAGCTTCCTTGCAACTGGGCTCGGTGAGACTGGGGAGAGAAGACTTCAGGCATCTCTGGCTGACGAGATTTGCCCAGAAACATCCCTTTGGGGACACAGGGAGACAGTGTGAGACTTCTGGACCCCCTGAGGAAGGCAAAAGCAGTGGAGATCTGGCAAGTGGTTGCGTGTGTTCGTTCGGTCTAATCCTGCTGGCAGCTGTGACTACAGCACCAGTGAGATTGCAAACTGGAAAGGTCTTACCTGTGAGCTGTTTGGGTTTCTTTTGGACTTGGCACTCGGTTGAACTGCCTTGAGAGAACTAGGGCAAGAGTGCGGCGGTATTTGAGTGTTGTCTGGGGCTCCAGACTGAGCCACCGAGCCAGAAAGAGCTTCCAGTGTTTGGTTGTGGG
>CAUYON010130556.1:0-27167 GCA_963573935.1 Arctocebus calabarensis | reverse complement strand
CGTCTTGAGTTCTGCAGTTTGAGTTCTGCAGTTTGAGTTCTGCAGTCTTGAGTTTTGCAGTCTTGAGTTCTGCAGTTTGAGTTCTGCAGTCTTGAGTTTTGCAGTCTTGAGTTCTGCAGTTTGAGTTTTGCAGTCTTGAGTTTTGCAGTCTTGAGTTCTGCAGTCTTGAGTTTTGCAGTCTTGAGTTTTGCAGTCTTGAGTTCTGCAGTTTGCGTTCTGCAGTTTGCGTTCTGCAGTTTGCGTTCTGCAGTTTGAGTTCTGCAGGCGGCTGGGCTCGCCCGGGGCGGCTGCTCCGCCCCCAGCAGGGCCTGAGGATCTCACCGCGGCCGGAGCAGGTGCTCCGAGGACCGGCTGGGAGGACCCGGTCAAGACCACCAGGCCCCGGACCCAGGGTCCCTCATTCGGGGTGTTTTTGCATTTTTTCTGGGGTGTGTGTGTGTGTGTTTCCCCTCCCACAAGCTAGCCGTGCGCCGGGTTTTGGGCCTTCCTCACCTGTCCAAAGATTTCCGCCAGCCCCGGAAGTAGGGGGCGTCGTTTCCGGTGGGGGCCGGGTCACCGGAAGTGCCTCCTTTGCACCTGTCCTGTGAGGCCCATTGTCGCTGAGGCTGAGGCCCAGGGTGCTGGACAGGCAGCGTCCGGGGCTTGGCCTGGCCGGGTCTTGCAGGAGACCTGTCGCAGGTGATTCATTGGCAGGGGCTCGGAGAGTGAGGGCGCCTGGGCTGGACGAGGGTCCGGAGGACGCTGGCCAGGTGTGTCCAGAGGGTCCCCTACAATGTGGACTTTGCGTGTTGGCACCGGACACAGGGCCACCTGTTCCTTTGGGGGGTTGGGGTCTTTAAGGTCCATTCAGTGGCAGTGTGGTCTAGAGATGGTGACCAAGCCTTGGTCCAGCTTCCCGGTGTGTCGGAGCCCTTGCACACTTCCCTGTTGTCAGAGTGTGCAGTGAGATGGCTGCTGCCCCTGAAGGCCGTGGTCCCCATGAGTGTCCTGCGCTGTTCCTGGCACCAGAGACTTCCCAGGCACAGACTTCTAGGCCCAAGGGTTGCCCCCACCCCAGGAAGGTAGTTGTGAGGGAACTGTGAAGAAAGGAGACCCGTAATCCTTGAGAGAGAGAGGCCTTCACTGGGGGCATCAGTTAGGGCACGTTTTTGGCAGCAAGTGGGAGAGACTCAGCTTCCGATCACTAAAACAATAAGAGAGACTTATGTCATTAAAATAGGAAGCCCCAAAGCAGGGCAACTCCATGATTGATTAATTCAGTGACTTACATCTTTAAGGGTCCATTTTTTACCCTTCGCGCTTTGCTAACTGACTTTGTTCTCACGATGAGAAGATAAGCACCTTGGCTGCAGGCTCGGTGCTCCTTAGAAGAAGAGCCATCCTTTCTGGTGATGGCTAAACGAATCCATTGTCTGAAAATGTCAGCACTACCATGGTTGATTAAGCATATGGAGATTTATTCTGAGCTGGAGATGTGACCTTCCCTGAGAGAAGAAGGGAGTAACTAACAGTGTTCAGAGGAAAGGCAGTAACATTGGGAAGGAGAAAGCTTAAAGGATGCAGAAGTTTTATGGAGATAGCGCAGACAGAAATCAGTGATGATTTGCATTTAGGGTTGAAGGAGAGAGCGGATTAGAGAATGACTGGGGTGTTGAGCTTAGGTGATTTCACTTAGCGGTGGGATATGGAAGAGAGGGGAGAAGAGGGAGAAGACTCAAGGAGGTTAAGGTATAGGGATGCAAGAATTACCTGATGGTTATTTGATTTTTTTTGTTTGTTTTTGTTTAGAAGCTAATGGTATAGATATAGAAGTCTTCCCCAGAGATGTTACAGTTGAAGAGATGGGGGTAGAGAAGACTTTGAAGGAAAAGAATGTAGAATGAGAATAGAAGAGAGAATTCCCAACATGTAACAGGTGAGTAGAGGACACTAAGTCAGTAAAAGGAATTGAGAAGGTGCCTGGGGATGGACAGGAAGCCAGCTAGGACTTGTAGCTTTAATTTTAATCTGCCAATTTCTTAAAATTACCAACTGATTACAATTTGTTTTATTCATGCTTTGACAATTCATTTTTTGATACCACCCCCCAGTCAGGCTCCTACAACTATCACTGACAGGGTTTTATTGTGTTAAAAACGTTTACAGTGTTTTATACTGGATAGATTAATTTTAACTTCTTGGGAGGATTTCTGAGAAGTTCTGGTTGGCTGATTTTCATTGTATTTCACGGGATGTTGATCTGTTTGATTATATATTTACTTTAGGCAGCTTGATTATCGGCTAACCGACCTGCTTTTTTGATGTGTTAACGTAGGAGAAATTTCCCAGAAAGTAAAAGATTAGTTGACAATACCCGATACAGCTGACACCAAGGAAGGTGAAGACTGAGATAATCACATATTTAGGAATTGGGGATAGTTTGGTTTATATTTCAAAATGATTTTAATGTAGTTCTGGGGTTCTGAGATAATCACATATTTAGGAATTGGGGATAGTTTGGTTTATGTTTCAAAATGATTTTAGTGTAGTTCTGGGGTTTGAAATCATAGAGTGATGATTAAGGCTTGTATAAGAATCAAGGACATGGGGATGGCACCTGTGGCTCAGTGGGTAGGGCACCTGCCCCATATACCGAGGGTGGCGGGTTCAAACCCGGCCCCAGCCAGACTGCAACAAAAAAATAGATGGGTGTTGTGGCAGGTGCCTGTAGTCCCAATTACTTGGGAGGATGAGGCAAGAGAATCACCTAAGCCCAGGAGTTGGAGGTTGCTGTGAGCTGTGATAACATGGCACTCTACCGAGGGTGACAAAGCAAGACTCTGTCTCTAAAAAAAAAAAAAGAATCAAGGACATGAAAATAAGCACTGGACTACTGTTTTGATTTTTGTGGCAAAGAAAGGAAAAAGAAGGTATGATGGGCTTATCAGGTTTAAAGAAAATTTTGCTGTTGTTACTGTTGGTGGCATTTCTGGGTTGGTGAAGCAGGAACATAATTAATCTATTAGAAGGTGGTACAAAGAGTTTGAAGACGTGAGACACAGCCCAGGAATAATGGAGTGAGTAAGGCAAAGAAGGGCTCAAGAAGCAAGAAGGAGAGCTAGCAAGAGAGGAGATGGAGAGCAGGTTACGTATGGTTCATAAAAATGTTGAAGAGGAGAAATGAACGATCCTCTCGGGGAAGAAAAGTCAAGTCATGTGTCAGGGTGAAAATGCTGTGTCTGGATGCTTAAGAGTAATGGACCTGGTCTAGTTTCACCTGCTGTGATGTCAGGATGGGGAGTCCTCTGGGATGAACAAAAGAATTGGCGTAACTGTGAATTTTTCTCCAGCCAATTAGAAAAGCTAGTGACAAGAACTGGAGGTCGGGTTTATGAGTGTGGGGTGGGAATCAGAAGGACATTCTGTTATGCTTCCTGAGTTCTCACTGCAACAATTGGCAAAGTTTTTCAAACTGAGTAGGGAGGCAAAGTTAACTCATGTGGCAGAGAACTAGGTGAACAGGGCTCAAAGTGTACAATTGAGGGCAAATGCAGGATTCAAAAGTAATGAGTAAAAAAAATGAGATATCAGGTTAGGATGGTGTTGTCAGGGAGGGAAGACCCATGTAAAGAGTAACTGGGTGCAAACTAATAATCTTTATTATAATAGAAGACGTAACCTTGAAGGAATAATAAATAGGCTTAATGTAATATCAGAAATGTATTATTGTATTAGCTTTATAACCAGGAAGACAGTGCCATTTATGGAATATAATACTTTGAGATAGTTGTAAATCATGGTATACATGCACTGACTTTTTTTTTTTTGTTTGTTTTGTTTTGTTTTTTGGCTGGGGCCGAGCTCCCTATTCCTTTGAGCCACAGGCGCCGCCCTGCACTGTCATTTTTAATAGAGACCTATTTAGTGTACAGTCTAAGTTGAGGCTAGTAAGTAAAAGTCTTTTATTGTTGTTATTCAAAATTTTGCCAGTGTGCATTTTGCCAATGTTTGTATTACTATTCAAATAGCAAGTGTGATATTTCTCTAAATATTTAAAATTTGTTTTAAAATGATTTTTTAAGTCAAGAATAAGTTTGTGAAAATTTAATTTTGAGGTGAGGTTGTCATCATTACTCTTTTAAGGAAACTTTCTTTGACTCCCTCCCTCCTGGTTTGAGTGGTGTGACTGAGTCCTACCTGACGGGGTGTCTCTGCCCTTTGTGTTCAGAGGTGTGAACATTGACTAACATTTGAAAGCAGTTTTAATCTTATTCTCAGCCCCCATGCACCTTTTGTAGTGGAGCTAATAGGGAGGGGGGTGTATGGGTGGAGGGAGGGCAATTGGTGGGATCACACCTACGGTGCATCTTAGCAGGGTACTGGGGAAACTTATTTTTTTTTTTTTTTTTTGAAGTTTTTGGCTGGGGCCAGGTTTGAACCTGCCACGTCTGGTATATGGGTCCGGTGCCCTACTCACTGAGCCACAGGCACTGCCCGGGGAAACTTATTAAATGTAGAGTATCAATGTCTTTATATAGTGATCAAGAAAATGCCATGAAGGCTAACTGTAACAGTACGATCAAAACATTTCTGAATGTATATGAATTGTGCCCTATGATTGTACCAATGTACAGAATTATGATTCAATAAAATTATAAAAAAAAAATTCAAAAAAAAAATAATAATATCAACTATGGACTGCCGTGCATCTGAGTTTCTTTGCGCCCCGGTAAACTTCTGGGGTACAGGACCTACTTGTAATACATTCAAGCATTTGTTGTATGTATCATATGTGATGTGCGGTAACAAAGTTCTGAAGATAAGATCAGGAGATAATTTTCCCCCACCCTAACTCTTCACTTCCCTCCCTCCCTCCTTTTCTTCCTTCCTTCTCTCTCTCTTTCTTTCTATCTTTCTCCCCTTTCTTTCTCAAAGTGGAGGAAAGACTACTGTAAAATTAAGGTTAAAAAGACATATGGCATGAAGTATAACTGCAAAAACTTTTTGAGAAGTATTAGTTTTAGCAAATAGCATCTGAAATTAAATACCTTAAAATTGTCTATATCTTTGTGTACACATCCTCATGCTTGTAGACAACCTAGATTGAACATTCTTGACTTAAAAACAGGAGAAATAGCTGAGACATAGCAAGATGTCTGCAGCAGACTCAGTTCAGTCAGTTAAGAACTAGCTCTCAGAGCAGCCCATCTTCACTGTGGAGAGACTAAGCCAGGGAGGGGACAGTGGCACATTCATTTGTTTTGTTTTGAAACAGTCTTACTATATTGCCCACGTGAGAGTCCCATGGTGTTAGCCCAGCTCACAGCAACCTCAAACTCCTGAACTCAAGAAATCCTGCCACAGTCTACCTAGTAAGTGGGACTACAGGCATTTCTCACTACTCCTGGCTATTTTTCTATTTTTAAGAGAGACAAGGTCTCCCTTTGCTCAGGGGGGTCAAATTTCTGAGTTCAGGGATCCTCCCACCTCTGATGCCCAGAGTGCTATGATTACAGGTATGAACCACTATGCCCAGCCAGTGGTGGATACATTTTGATAGAAGGAACAGAGGAGGCTTAGAGAAGAAGGCAACCTTGATAATTGAGAATATCAGGGAACACAGTTTAAAAAAGGAAGGCATAATTGGAATCATAGTGGGTCCTTGGAAACCAATACAGATGTACTAAACAGAAAACGTTAATGGCAGAACTGCTATACCCTATATGTGTGTTTGTTTTCTAGCTCTTGGAATGCCCAATGAAATCCAGCTTAGTTACATCTTGATTATAACTTATGCATATTCAAGAAAACAATATGAAATCAAAAGTAACTAAGAAAAAGTTAAAACTCTAAAACTTAATGGTCATTAATTTTAAAATTTATAATCAACTTGCTGCTCTTAAAACTGGTTCACTTTTTCTCCATCTCAATCTCCTCCATGGCTTTTACTATTATCTCCAGGGCTGACCAGTTGGCTACAGTTACAGAGTACCTACACAGTGTCATAAATACCGCTTCTATGCTTGATATTGTTAGGTCTCAAACCTCAAGCATTTGGAAAAAGAAAGAAGATCTTCATATTTCTCAGTGCGACTGGATGACCCTTTTCTTTCCATAAAAGCTGACTTTCTATAGAAGTAACAATACAGATGCTGTTCACATGTCACTTCTCAGCCACATCACAGAAACAGGTCTTCAAGATCTTTTTCTAAAGTTGTCCCTTTTCTAAATCCCATGTAAGCAAACAAAACAACAGGTACACAGGAATTTAATGACTTTCATTGATATGTACTCCGACACAGTGGTGCAGTTTTGAAAATAAATAAACAAAAAGAAAGAGGGGAATGGTGATCTCATGAAAAGCCTACCCTTGTTTCCAAGGAATATGTGACTTGGCCAGGTAACTTTATTTTACTTATAGTTTTTTAAGCAAAATAGTACAAAAGTTTCTTGTATTTTAGGCCTTTCAGCTAGGAAGGAAGCTAACAAAAGAATTCATCAGAACATGACTCTCTGTTCCACCTTTTCATAATTAAAGGTAAGCTGGATAGTAGATTAGGAAAACAGCCTATAATCAGAGGAGTGACCCCAGAGAGACCCTGTCATTAAACCTTTAATGTTGTGCCTGCAAGAGTCAGTTCTTCCGATTAGGCAATTTAGTCTATTTCCAACCTTTGCCTGCTAAAACATTCAGTTGCAAAACATTTTCCGATTCTCCAGACTCATAAAATGTTGTTTTGAGAAAAGGAAAAACAAAATGAATTATTTTTTTCTAGCTATCTATTATAATGAAATCAGAAAACATGAGGGATTTATAGATAATATTAAAAGCAGACATAAGCACCAGATTTCATTTAGATGGGCAGAAGGTCACAGACCTCTGCTGAGGCTCAAAAGCCTGAGGTATGTTCCTTTGTTCCTCATAGTGTATGGATCAGGGATGACTTGTATTAGTTGGCAGTGCGGTGGCGGAGACAGACTTGAGCTGCATTTTCAGTAAGTTGATTCGTGCTCAAGGTCACAGTGACTGTGGACTGCCTCAGTTTCCACATCTTTGAGTTATAGATCATTACTTCTGTTAGCTTACAGGGTTGTTTTGATGCAGTAATAATCAGGTAGTATTTGGAAAAGTTTAAAATAAATGAAAAGGATTGTTTCCAACCTATAAATTCTTACTTTGGCTTTTTAATTAAGATCTAGCCGTGGACTCGGTGCCTGTGGCTCAGCGGGATAAGGCGCCAGCCATGTACACCTGAGCTGGCGAGTTCGAATCCAGCCTGGGCCCGTCAAACAACAATGACGGCTGCAACTAAAAAATGGCCAGGTGTTGTCGTGGGCGCCTGCAGTCCCAGCTACTTGGGAGGTGGAGGCAAGAGACTCGCTTAAGCCCAGGAATTGAAGGTTTCTGTGAGCTGTGATGCCACAGTACTCTATCCAGGGTGACAGCTTGAGGCTCTGTCTCAAAAAAAAAAAAAAAAAAAAAATAGATCGAGCCATGAACTTGAAACAAACTAAGGTCTAGCTATGTTTGGGGTTATTAATAAATGTAGTCAACTTGTATTTATTGTACTTGTTGTTAAAAAGTGATACTGATTAAAAAATTCCAGGGCAAAATTAAATAGAATCATTAAGCTGCTTCTATTTATATCTTTCATGAAAATTCTAAGACACTCCATCCTGCTTCCATTAGGGATAACTGGGGATACCAGAAAGGATTCTATTTCTTCTTATTTTTCAGACCTATAAGAGAAGCCACAAATAGAAGCACCATGATATTATGGATTATAGAATCTCTCAGATATCTTTACTTCTCTTTTGATTTAAATGAACTGCAGCTAGAATACTGATCAAAAACTTGATCATGATCATAATTTGATCATTAAGTGTCAAATATTTCCCAATCATTTGTCATTAAGACAAATGATTGGGAAATCATTTGCATCGTTTGCAGTTTGTATTAATGGGAAATTAATACAAATTTGTATCGTTTGCAGTTTGTATTAAACTGCAAACAAAAACCACTACCATCTTACTTACTAACACGATGAGATGCCAAGCCTCAGCTCCTCAGGCACATCTCACTGGCTAGGAAGAGAGAAGGCCAGTTTGTAATATTTACATAGCATAAATAATGGGCAAGGAGAACAAAATATGATCAAGAGAGATGACAAAGATACCAGATGTGAAACACATTTTCCTTTCCTTACATTAAAGACATTCTCAACTCCTTCACATAAGCTGAAACCCTTTCTGCAAAAGTGTCTATAAAGATAAGTGTTGTTTGTGATTGTTACTCAGGATGATTCTATGAATCAGGAAAATATCTCCCGTAACAGAAATGTCACATCCCCATATGTACTATGTTGATATTAGAGTTAGTTTCCATGTTTTTGAAATTTGATAATTTGTGAACATCTAACCTGGCTTTGGAGACCAAACTCAACTACAAAACTCTTAGAAGCAATCAAGGAATATAGCAGTGTCTCAGGATACAAAATCAATACCTAAAAAATAAGTAGCTTTTTTCTTTTTTTTTTTGCAGTTTTTGGCTGGAGCTGGGTTTGAACCCACCACCTCTGGCATATAGGGCTGCAACCCTACTCCTTTGAGCCACAGGCACCACCCCCAGTAGCTTTTGTATATGCTAACAATAGTCAAGCTGAAAATATAGTTAAGGACTCTATTCCTTTTACAGTAGTGCTAAAGAAGATGAAATATTTGGGAATTTACCTAACAAAAGACATGAAAGATCTCAAAAAGAGAATTATGAAACTCTGAGAAAAGAAACAGCTGAAGATGTGGAAAAAACATACCATGCTCATGGCTGGTAAGCATCAAGATTGTTAAAATATCCATACTATCCAAAGCATTGTACAGATTTAATGTAATCCCTATTAAAGCTTCACTGTCATACTTCAAAGAGCTTGAAAAAATTGTGCTTTGTTTTATATGGAATCAGAAAAAAACCTCAAGTAGCCAATTCATTACTCAGAAATAAAAACAAATCAGGAGGTATCACATTACCAGACTCCAGACTATACTATAAATCTATAGTTATCAAAATAGCATTGTACTGGCACAAATACAGAGAGGTGGATTTATGGAACAGAACAGAGAACCAGGAGATGAACCCAGCTAGTTATCATCATTTGATCATTGATAAGCCTATCAAAACCTTTCAGTGGGGAAAAGACTCTCTTTTTAACAAATGGTGCTGGGTGAAATGGCTGGCGATCTGTGGAAGACTGAACCTGAACCCTCGCCTTTCACCATAAACATAAATTTATTCTCATTGGATAAAAGATTTAAACTTAAGACATGAAACTATAAAAAATACTAGACGAGAGTGCAGGGAACACACTTGAAGAAATTGGCATGGGAACATATCTTATGAGGAGGACCTCCCACCCCAGGCAATTGAAGTAACACCAAATATAGCTCTGGATCTGATCAAACTAAAAAGCTTCTACACAGCCAAGAGCACAATAAGTAAAGAAAACAGACAACTTTCTGAATAGGAAAAGATTTTTGCAGGTTATACTTCTGACAAAGATCTGATAACAAGAATCCACAAGAACTCAAACTAATCAATAAGAAAAGAACAAATAACTCCATTTCTATGTGGGCAAGAGACTTGAACATAAATTTCTCTGAAGAAGACAAGTGGATGGCCTACAAACACATGAAAAAATGCTCATCATCTTTAATCATCAGAGAAATGCAAATCAAAACCACTTTGAGATATCATCTAACTCTAGTAAGATGAGGCCACATTGTGAATCCCAAAACTACAGATGTTGGTGTGGATGCAGAGAGAAGGGAACACTTCTACACTGCTGGTGGGAATTTCCTTTTTGGAAAGAAGATTGGAGAATACTCAATGAACTAAAAGTAGACCTACTATTCGATCCTCCAATTCCTCTTGTAAATATATACGCGGATAATCAAATTATCATCTTACAACAAAGATATTTGCACCAGAATGTTTATTGCAGTCCAATTCATAATTGCCAAGACATGAAAATTGCTCAAGTGCCATCAATTCATGAATGGATTAAAAAATTGTGGTATATGTACACCTTGGAATACTACGTAGCCATAAAAAGATGGAGACTTCACATCTTTTATGGTTACCTGGATGGAGCTGGAACATATTCTTCTTAGTCAAGTATCTCAAGAATAGAAGAAAAAAGTATACAATGTACTCAATGCTACTATGAAATCAATATATTATCACCTACACATTCATACGAATGGTAAAATGTAAGTATAGTCCAGATAGTAGGAAGGAAGTGAGAGAGTGGGGACAGGATTGGGGGGAGCCAGGAGGAGGGAGGGTATTTGAAAGGAACTGAAAATGAACCCCAATGTGCATAATGCAATGGTACATTTCAAAACTATTAAGAAAAGAATATAATTGTCTTACCACAACAAATAAGTAAGTGAGGTGATGGATGTGTTGATCAGTTTGATGTAAGCATTTCACATTGTATATCATCAGTACACTGAAACCCATAAATGCATCAATGTACACAGTTAGGATTTTTCAAAAAAAATTATATTGTGAAACACTAGAGAAATTATTAATAGCAACTGTGCTATTTAAAGTAATATTTCATGTTAGGTGACAGATTCCTTTAGATGAAATTTTATCAGGAAATAAAATGCAAACATGTGCCATATTTTAAAATCGATGGAAATTTTAAGAGTGAACTTATTTTTGGTTTTACTCATAGATTGGCCTGCCTAAAAACTGGTTCAAGAAGCAAGTGTGCATTAAAACAAGAACTGTCATCAAACAAAAAAACACTACATGATGGAGGAAGGGGTGAATTTACCAAAAAGGCATAGCAATCCTAGCTGCACTAATATTAGACGCACTAATTCAAAAATATGTGAGATAAATATTCAAGTAGAACTCAAAAGAGAAATGGATAACTCTTAATTTTCATTGTCACTGGATAATTAACATTCCTCTTTCAGTAACTGATGAAACAAACAAACAGAAATTTAGAAAGACTATTAGGACTTCTCATTATTAAACAAGCTGATCATTTTCCAGAAGTGGATATAAAATGAAATATTAAAGAAGTCACTACAAATGAAGACAGGGACAAGAGCTACGAAAGGAATATAAAATAGTTGACAAATAATAATGATCTGGTAAGACAAAAAACAGTAATACATTAAAGGGAAATAGTCCAAGCACAACATTTAAACCTCAATTTGATGACTTATATTTAAAAAATACTACAAGTTCAAAGATATAAATTTTAAAATAAAAGTGTTAGAAATCTATATAATGCAAACACTGATTTTAAGAAAGAGTGGCTGTGTTATAGCAGATAAAATAGATTTGAAGACAAAGAGTATTACAACAGATATAGAGGGACATTACATACTGATAAAAGCAAATACAGTGAAGTCAAGTTATTAATGGTGTTTACTGACCATCCAGAATCCAAGTAGTACAAATACTCCTTGATTTATGATGGAGTTATACCCAATAAACTCCATTAGAAGTAAAACTTATTGTAAGTTGAAAATTTATTTAATAAACCCAACTGTAAAGCTGAAAACCATAAAATCAACCATCATGTGTCAACCACTGTCTTTGATATATAGATAAATTGTAATTCAATAATGAGACAAACCCTGAAACAAAAATATGCAAGATAAGAATATACATGGCACACAAAAGAGAAAGAAATGGCTGATAATCACGTGAGATAAGGCTAAATATCATTAGTCATAAGAGAAATACAAATTACAATAAAAATGGGTTAATATTTCATATTATTTGGAATAGCTAGTATTTCAAAAATTGACATTGCTTGGTGCTGGTAAGGAGGCAGAGCAACCGAAAATCTCATACATTGCTGTTGATAGTATAAAAAGTGAAAAACACTTTGGATAAAAGTTTGGTAGCACTAGAAAGTTAAAAAAGCTTCTATCCTATGACTTAGCAATTTCTAGTTATTTGTTCAAGAGAAATGAACACATCTTTCCATAAAAAGACATGTGGTTGGTTGTCCAAAGCAGCAGGATTATTCATAATACAGTGTAGCCGCCAACTGGAACTATCAAAGTGTCCATTAACAAGTGATTGAATATATAAATTGCTTTGTGATCAATGGACTAGATCGCTGCAGTAAGAAAGAAATGAACTACTGATATACCCAACAAATTGGATAGATCTAATAGACAATGTGGTGTGTGGAAACATCCAGACAAAAGATTATGCACTACAGTTTCACTCAAATGAAATTGTTAAACAGGAAAAAATATACCGAACCATGTCACAAGAACTGAAGTGGTCTCATGTAAAGACTTTTCATTAGCTAAAAATGGGCATCTGGGACAATAACTACAACAGACTGGAAACATACCAAATACGTTCACATACAAGACTGTAAAATGACGCCAAAAAATAACTTGTTCACAATTTGAAGAATATTAATGAGCAAACTTATGAATGCTTGTGAACAAAGAGGAAAGAAACATTTACTCTGCCTTTCCTATGCCATTTATACTATACAATTGATGAGAGGAAGCTCAATTTAACCAAAATATTATTGTTAGTACATGAATAAAATGTGATAGAATTTAATAATGACCACCTTGAAAACTTTGCAGAAATAATAGATCTTGGCATCAAGCATCAATGATGGGTCATATGACAAGGCAGATAGAAGAGAGGCAGATATTACATGACTATGGTGGATCTGTACACTGTATAAAGCATCTTTGACAAGGAAATACAAAATTCAAATCTTTGATTTACAGAAAATATAGGTGACAGAAGATATGTTAGATGATACCAAACTAATCTGTCAGAAAAATTTAGATTGCGAGAAACCACTAAAAAACAAACAAACAAAATAACCCCTCAGTTTATTCCATAGATAATTTGCAAGGATGAAAAAGGAAGGATTTATAGGTTAGAAGAGACTTAAGAGACATTGCTATCATGTGCAATACATGGACTTTACTTGGATTATGATTTAAACAAATGATTAGTTAAAGCCTATGAGATATGTAGGACAATTAGGAAATATACATCCTGACTGAATGTTTATATTCAGAAATTCCCCCCTCCCCACAAATGAATAGGTCTTTTATTGCATCACTAAAATTTCAAATAGGTCTTAAGAATCACCTGGTATCTTGATGCAGCTGAACAACTCTTCAATCTCATTCATCAGCCTGCTGAAGTGTTCTTTTTCAGAGATATAAATGCCATTCATTTTCTGATATCCTTGTTTTTAACTGTTGTGGTGTGCTGAATTAAAGCAGATGAATTTGAAACAAGCTCAATGTCATTTCCTTCAAGGATTAACTCATTCTTTTGGGCTTTAGATACTGAACAAGCAATACCCATCCTCACCCTAACCCTGCAGATGTATTTTTTACTCAAGAAATTCCTTATTTCAATGAGAGATTCACTCTCCTGGACAACAACATTGATGGGGAAGTGAGAGTACAGAGACCTCATCTTGTAACCAATGCCCAGTGTAATGCCCTTGATCATGTTCTGTACATGACTACATAGAGTCAACAGTAGCCAGTTCCTTTCTATTTCCCCACCATTTGTCAACCTGGAGCCTCTTCTTTTTCTTTCCAAAAGAGACTGAGTTCCACATTGATGTGGTTGAAGTCCCTCTGCAGGGTTCCTCTGGGACCTTTCACTGAATCCTTGAGAGTGATGTCCACATTTTCGGGAATGTTGACAGTCTAATTCCTGAGAATGGTCTTCATTCTCATGGATGTGGCCCAAAGCCAGAAATTCCTGAGGAAGGGGGCCAAGATGGCTGACTAGAAGTAACCTGCACAAGTCACTCTCATGGAGAAGACAGAAAGTGGCGAGTCAACGGTCACCTTTGGATTGGTCACCCAAGAGAGAACATTGGGAATAAACGGAGAAGTGACATGAGGCACCAGAGGGAAGGAGAAGGAAGTGGGGTTTCCCCCTGGGCAGAATTAGAGATTCCCAGGGAAGGCATCTGCATGCGGAGAAGGGACAGAAATGTCCAGACCTCCACATGACCCCCATGAATATTGCAATCTGAACTATGGGAGGGGCCCTCAATTGTAGCAGGCCTTTGTGCTGACTCGTGGAGTTGCCTAAAGACTGCCGCTACACTGCTTCAGAGAGAAGTTACAGTGAGGTTATCTTGACTTCTTAAACTTGGGCACTGCCACTGGCACCATTCTGAAGTCCCAGCTTCAGAGTGTTGTATCTACCTTAGGACAATTTCATTGGTACCACCTGAGCATTGTCCTTGTAGGGACAGGAAGGGAAGACAAGAGCTTTCGCATGTCCCATGAGCAGGTGCTACAAATCCCCATCAGGTCAGTGCCCCATCCCACTTAGGCACCTGAGTAGACCAAGTTCCCATGGACCT
The DNA here is from genome assembly GCA_963573935.1 of Arctocebus calabarensis. Lineage (NCBI taxonomy): Eukaryota > Metazoa > Chordata > Mammalia > Primates > Lorisidae > Arctocebus > Arctocebus calabarensis. The sequence goes on along the minus strand of CAUYON010130556.1, from coordinate 12,783 downwards.
TTATAAGGTACATGTGATGTTTTGATACAGGCATATATTGGGAATTAGTCAAATCAGGGTAACTGGGGTAGCCATCATCTCAGGCATTTATAAATTCTTTGTATTAGGACCATTACATTGTACTCTTTAAATTATTTCAAACTATACCCATATTGTTGATTAAAGTAACTTTGTTGTGCCATCAAATGTTGTTAATTCTAACTAGCTAGCTATATTTTGTAGAGGACGCCAAGAGTCTGATGACCTCTGAGCAAGATGATTTGCACCTGGGGGGGGGGGGCGGGCCCTCAGCCAATTTGTCTGCAGGTGCTCTTTGCAGAGAAAGAACCCAGCCCATGGTGATCCTTGGGCATGTAGTAATTATCTAATACTCCCCTCACTTGTCTTGTGCTGTCTCAATAAAAGGCTACTGTGGAGGTTGCTCAGGGCTACCCTGCAATCAAGGTTAGCCCACCTCCTACAAGCTTGTACTTCTAATCTACGTCTCGCCTGGTTCCTTTCTGCTGTGATCAAGACCAGGGTCATAAGGGCTCTGACAATATGTTGCACCCATTAGCCCATCCTCACTTTACCCCCCTTCCTTGCTGCACTTCCCACCCCTGATAACCATTGTCCTACACTCTATCTTCATGAGATCAATTGTTTTTAATATTTAGCTCCTATGTGTCAGTGAGAACATGTGAGATTTGCCTTTTCCTGTATTTGGCTCATTTTACTTAGGATACTTTTCTCTAGTTCTTGCCGTGTTGTTGCAAATGGTAGGATTTCATTTTTTTTCTTGGCTACATAATATTTCATTGTATATATGTACCACAATGTCTTTATCCATTTCTCTGTTTTGGACATGTAGGTTAATTCCAAATCTTGGTTATTGTGAAGAGTTCTGCAATAAATATGAGAGTATAGATATCTTTTCCATTTGCTAAATTCCCTTTTTTTGGATATATGCCTAGCAGTGTGATTGCTGGGTCATATGATAATTCCATTTCTAGTTTTTCAAGGAACTTCCATACTGTTCTCTATCATGATTGTACTAATTTGTATTCTCACCAACAGTGTATGAGAGTTATCCTTTCTTCCCATCTTGCCAGAATTTGTTATTGTCTGTCTTTTTTTTTCTTTTTCCAATAATATGGAAAGATTCACTAATTTGCATATCATCCTTGCACTGGGGCCATGCTAATATTCTCTGTATCATTCCAATTTTAGTATATGTGCTGCTGAAACAAGCACTATTGTCTGTCTTTTTAATAAAAGCCATTTTAACTGGGGTGGAATATCTCATTATAGTTTTGATTTGCATTTCTCTGATGACTAACGATGTTGAACAACTTTTCATATACCTATTTGCCATTTGTATCTCTTCTTTTGACAAATGTATATTCAGGTCCTTTGCTCACTTTTCAATTGGATTATTAACACTTTTTATTGAAATGTTAGAGCTTCTTATATATTATATTTATTAATCCCTAGTCTGATGAGTAGTTCACAAATATTTTCACAAACTGTGGGTTGTGTCTTCCCTTTATTTATTGTTTCCTTGCTGTGAATATATATAAAAATATATATATATATTTTTTAACCTCGATGTAGTCCCATTTGTCCAATTTTGGTTTGGTTGTGCTGTGGGGGTGGTATTCAAGAAACCATTGCTCAGACAGATGTCCTGAAATATTTCTCCAATATTTTCTTTTAATAGTTTCATGGTTTTGGGCCTTAGATTTAAGTCTTTAATCTATTTTGCTTTTTGTATCTGGCCAGAGCTAAGAGTCTAGTTCCATTCTTCTGTGTATAGATATCCAGTTTTCTGAGCACCATTTATTGAATAGACTATCCTTTCCCACTGTATGTTCATGACAACTTTCTAGAAGCTAAGTTAACTATAAATGTATAGATTTATTTCTGGGTTCTCCACTCTGTTTCATTGGTGTATGTGTTGATATTTATTCCAGTACCATGCTGTCTTGATTACTACTGCTCTGCAGTAGAATTTGAAATCAGTGTTATGATTCCTTCTGTTTTGTTCTTTTTCTTCAGCATGGCTTTGGGTGTCTGGGTCTTTTGTGGACCTATGCATATTTTAGTATTAATTTTTCTTTTCTGTGAAGAATGTGACTTGTATTTTGATGGGGATTTCATTGAGTCTGTAGATCGCATTAGGTAATATGGACATTTAACAATACTGAATCACTGAGCACCATCAAAGCAAAGTAGTAACTGGAATAGCATATATAATCACATAAAGCTATCTAAGTGAATTGTCCAACAGAAACTTTCAAACTTTATTCACTACTTTCCCTTGACTTTTTTTTTTTGTATTCCAAGGTTCTCATCTCCAGTTCCTTGTCTGCAGAGCCCTGATATTAAGTTTTTTTAAAATTTTTTTCCCTTGCTATTTCAAAGATAACAAAAGTCATCATAAATGCTAAATTTAATTACCTCTCAGTAATCAGGCTAGTCATCATTAACATCCCTTTCTTCTTGAAAGAAGCTTTTCTCCAGTTTAGAAAGCAACTCTGTTCATTCTAACTTAAAATCTCCTTCATATTAAACTTTGAAATATAAGCATTAACTCAGAGTTTACATAGGCACTCTCATTGCCTAAACCCTGTGAGATGATAAAAGCCAAATGAAGAAATAGTTTCAAGATTCAAAAAGGGTAATAGTAAAATTCAAGATGATAGAAATGCTGAATTTCATTACTCATTTTGAAGCAAGAGAAGCATGGTGGGGGGCGTGCAATGAATTCTCATTACTAAAACCCAACAATGATCAAGCATTTAATAGATAATTATAGAATGGAAGAATAAAATACAGATAATTAAAATACTATGTGGTGAGGAGTGAATATAGACAGAAATATTCATTGTACTTTTATTTAGGTGTTTCTCATGTGTTTCAATGAATATAAGTTGAAATAAATGGAATTAATGAGAGCACTGCAAATAGGGTGGTGAAACTAGAGAGCTCATTATAGCTGGCTGAAAAATTGGAAAAATTTCTAATTCAGAAATTCAGAAGAGACATTCGTAATAGAATAATACCATCTAACAGATTAACTTCTGAAGAAGTTAATACTTCCATAGATTTATATAAAATTTATATGTAAATACCCAGCTCTAGGTATTTAGACAATTGTGAAAGATTGTCATTGAGAAAGATTTTTTTGAATTTCTTCAAGCAGAACAGAATTTTTCCTTTGATCCATCAAAGATAATTGTTTATTGCTATTTATCCCTATTCTATTCTGTCTTACATGCCACTTACTATCTCACTGAGAAGAGTCTTTGTATAATTATAATATATTCATCCAATACTATACTAAATGTCTGAATAAATAATTTTTTGAGACAAAAATTTTTTTTTTTTACCTAGAGTGCTGTGATATCAGCCTACCTTACAGCAATCCCCAGATTCCAAGCTTCAATCCTTCTGCTTCAGCCTTCCATATAGCTAGGACTATAGGAATCTGCCACAATGCTCAGGAAATTTATTTTATTTTCCTCTGGGTCATCTCAAATTCCTGGCCTCAAGAGATCCTCCTGCCTTGGCCTCCCAGAATCCTAAAATTATAGGTGTGAGCCACTGCTCCTGGCCTAAGGAAATAAATTTAATTATAGAAATTTCATAATTGTAGGAGAAACTTAATTTTAAGGTCTGCAGAAAGGAGATTCTATAAGTAAATGAAAAATCTAATTTCTTTACTTACATATTTATCTTATTTACAATGAAGCTCAATAATTGGCAACTATTTACTTTAAGACCCTAAGAGGTTGATAGTTGCCTACTAATCATCTATTCTACCTTTTGTCAGTAACAGGACTCCTGTATCACTGAGGATGGCAATGTGCTTAAATAGGGTTTACTTGACATGTAAGTCCAATGTCAATGGAGCATCTAAGAAAGCTTATTTTACTGTGGACTATGGATATGATTGTTGAAGTTTTGAAACAATCTGTTAGGTAAACCTCAGGATAGAAGCCAAATGCTAAGGGTGGAGTTGTGTGAAGATAGAAAGAGATCAAATCTAGCTTATAGTGCAGAGTTGTGGATTGGATCTTGACTGCCTACTGCTGAACTTTGTGTGCATAAGGCAAAAATAAACATTATCTTGCTCAAGGCATTGCTTTGGCAGGAAGAAGTCTCTTTTGTCATCAGCTCAAGGTAATTGTTGGGTAATATACTCACCATATATTTTAAGTTATTATGAATTAATTGCTTTTTGCTTAGAATGATTATTTCTAGTTCTTTAAATTTTATAATTTACTGGTATTTAGCATTTGTAGGATTGTTTCAGAATCTAATAAAACATTTTATTTTGAGTTATGCTATCTAAAGACATAAAAATGGGGGCTTTATGTATAAGGAAGAAATATATATCCTTATATGATGAAAATTTATTTCATTAGTATGATATGGATAGCTATTTGTCATCTTGGAATGCAAGAAATATTGTGCAACCCTTAGACAGAAAGAAAAGCTATTACCAAATTTTTGAATGTAATAGCATCAAAAATATCTGTGAAATTTCCACAAAATGTGTTTTAAGTCTTAGAGACTTAAATTGTGCAATGTGAATTTGACTCCTGGTTATGAACCTCCTATTATTTTCTTGTAGATGAGAAGACCAGAATTGGAGCTAGATGTTTTTAAATATCTGCCCTAACGAGGCAGTCCCACAGATTTTTCCATGTGTAGATTTTGTTGTTGTAGTTTGAAGTTAATTAGATTTTTTAATAGCAACATGTAATAAAACTACATTCTGGAAATATATAATTTGGATTAAAAATTAATTCAGATTAGCCAGCTGAAGGATTAGTAGGCATTTAAGGCATTTCATAAGAAGTCTATTAAATTTTACACCAAATATCAGAGAGAAAAATAAAATGTAGAGAGGGAAATAGGGAAAGAAAAATTCCTGTGCACTTGATATAATAAAAATACTTTTAGAGAGGGGTTTTCTCAAGTATACCTATTGAAAACTAGATTTTTTTTAAGGCTCAAACTACTCTACTTGGAGTCATTGACGAGTCAATGAAATCTGCTAATTATTTACATGTTTTTAACTAGGATGAAATGGTTCTATTTCTATTAGGGCTGTTGGATTTATGTATTAAACATATTTAAATGCTCCATTTGATGTAGGTCTCTTAGGCCTCATTCTTTGAATTTGCAAGATCGTGCTCAGAATAATCCTCTGAACCTGCCTCAGCATCCGATTTTCTGAGAGCATTTCATCATTTTCTAGTGGATGGCATTGATGATTTCAACATTCCCATAAAAATATCTTTTATTTTCCTGATATTGTTGGTTTAAAGTCTTTAGAAAGGAATGGAGAGAGTGTATAAAATTAGAGTTGAAGTTGACGGGGGGGATGTAGGCGGGTTTCGGACTGTTTGCAAACTTCAGAGAGGGGTTCTCCTACAGAACAGTAATAACATAGACGGATTTAATACTTTCTAGTGGCTTGCTTTCTGTGTTCAGTTTTCAAAGTAGGGAAAATTTTGTGTTTTCCAATTGCAAAGAATTGGCCTAATGAATTGATGATGTATATAGATTAAAGGTCATAGCTGTAGTGCTTAGTTTTATTTTTCATGGTTTACTTTTTACAACACAAGGTATTCACTACAAACTTGTTGCCTCAAGTTGCCTCCAGTGTGTGTCATAAGGAAGGACAGGTAGCAGAAGCTACCTTCCCCCGGCTTTCAGGCAGAAATCTTCCAAGTGCTGTTAGCAGCAATGCAGTTTGTCAAATGCACACATGAGCTTAAAATTTGGTAAATATTCAATACGAATTCTGAGGTATTTATTCTTAAGACGATGTGTTGATGATGTTTCAATAAAGGTGTATTGAGCCTGAAAATAATCACTGAACATGAAATCGTTCCTTGTGTCTGCCATACTCTTATCAAAGCAAACCAAACTCATTTCCTCCATCTTTATATCAAATAGTAGGGGAGCAGTGAGGAAATCTGCAGTTGGAGCTCGGGGTTTGGAGTTCAAGTCCCTGCTCTGCAACTATCTGCATAACCTCTGGAGATGTTACTTTATTTCTGCATAATTATTACCTGAAAGGAAAATACTGAATAAATGTATAAGTAGTGTACTTTATATATTCTCTTTGTTTCAAAGACCATAGTATATTATGTTGCTATTAAGGGTCATTATTAAGATTTACATAGCATTAACCTTAAAATTTCAAATTGCTTTCTGATTTACACTTTAAGCTTTCACTGCAGAGACATTATCGTGAAGTAATGTCTATGTCCTAATTTTTTCATTAATTAGTATGCCCTTGGCATCTGGCACCATATGCTGCAATGTTCCAAAAAAGTTTTTCGTAGCACAACTTTATTACAGTAAATCATAACATTAGTGATGCATGATTTAGTCAGCATAGTGATGTTTAACAGAATCGTCAAGCAACTATTATAGCACATTTAACATGCACTTCTTTAAAGGCTCACATATACTCTCCAAAATAATAATATGGTTATACAAAAAGAACTATAGCCACAACAAATATGGTCAATGATTATTCCCTGTAAATCTTCTCCATATACTACTTAAAAAGTGTTTGCATTAGTGTTTTCATATAGTCTTATTAAAATGAAGCCCTCTAAAATATAGGACTGCCCTCAATCCCAGAAAGAAATGTAATGTACCTTTCTAAAAGCATTTAATTCCAAATGTGTACTTATCCTTGAATTACCTAATATCTTTATAAATATACAAATTTAATTAAAAACATGTTTTAACTTTAATTTTGTCTTGAATACTCATTAGACTTTTTCTATAAATATGTATTTCCATATGCCTAAAGAGGATTACCTTTTATCCTTATTTTTCAGATATGTATGTATTCGATTGAGTTTAATCAGATGGTTTTAGTTAACAAGTTAAAAGATCATGAAAGGATAAGGGTCAGTGACGGCAGTTTATTACTAACCACTATTCACCACTCACTGCCTTTTGGACCAGAGATCTTTCTAGTGTTTTGTTGTTTCAGTGATTGGAGCCTGTTCCCTGGGTGTGGTCACTTACCTCAAACTTGTCTATATATTGTCTTTACCCAGGTTTTCTTTGCTTATGTTGTTAAGATAGGAACTATTTTAAGGAAAATGGAACTCCCTATTCATCAGCTTTTAAAGGCAGAAATCTAAAAGACAAAGCCAAAATTTCTTTAAAATAATAAATTTTTTTTTTTCAGAAGGAAATGGTTTTAGGAATAATGGAATTTACCTGGTCAATTTCATTTTCAAGAGAAATAAAATCCAGTGAGTTTAAATGAATTGTCAAGATACATACATCAGAGTGACGGATTTGGGACCATATTCTTTATCTGGTGCACGTGATGGTGCTCTTTGAACTGTGCCCCAGTTTAATTGTTCACTAAACAATTATTCAGTTAAAGAAAGGGTGGTTTAGTTCAGCAAATAGTGCTTGGTCCAGTGTATATTCAAAAAGAGAAAAAAATACTCAGTCACAACTAGACACAGCAGACATAATTCAGTTCCCAGTGTATAGTGTGACTAAATATAAATAGGGAAACAATAAAGCTTCTTAATGGGAAAACATTATATTATAAAGTAGAACGTAATAGCACTAACTAAAAAATTATTAGTAATAATATTTCATTAAAATTCACAATTTTATATTTATCAAAAGACATATTATTAAGAGTGAAAATTCAAGCCTTTGAATAGGTTAGTACATATGCAATATATATAATGGTGAGAAGTTTCATGCTCACTATATACTGGGTGGACATAAAGTTCACATGCAATTTTAAATTGCCACTATTTTAAATTGCATGCAAATTTTCTGGCCACCCTGGGTATACAAAATGTTTCCCTCCAAGTGAATGAAAATGAGATTGATGGGCCAACAGAGAAATATCTCAAAGAACTGAAAAAACTCTTCACAATAAAAGATATCCGAAATGGGTAAAAAATATATTAAAAATGCTCCATCTCATTACTCATCAAAGAACTTCAACTTTAATACAATAGCCTACCTAGCTACTGTAAGGGCTGAAATGAAAAGCAATGCTAATAATATCAAGTGCTCACAGTGATGTGGCCCAATCCTATTTTTGATGAGACAGTAAACTGCTAAATTATTTTTGAAAACTGTATAGTGTCTTCCGAAGTTTCACACCTAAGAATTCCATTCTAAAGTATATTCCCAACCAAAAATGTGTACATATTTGTGCCAAAGGACATGTACAGAAATGTTCAGAGCTGCATTATTTTTGTATATTTTGATTGTGGTAAAAACACACAACATTAAATTTATTATTTTACCCACTTTTAAGGGTATAGTTCAGTAGTGTTAAATATATTAATACTGTTGCTCAACTGATCTCCAGAACATTTCATCTGAAACTATACTTACTAAATACAATACCCTTTCTCCTATCTGCCTCTCTCCTCCTCTGACAACCTTCCTTTTCTTTCTGTTCTATGATTTACACTAACTTGAAATATTTCTTGTAAGTGAAACCATATGATATTTGTCTTTTTGTGAATGGCTTATTTGCATTAGATGATGTCCTTGAGGTTTATCCATATTGTAGCATATGACAGGATTTCTTTGTTTTATAAAGCTGAGCAATATTTTATCTAATGTATTTAAAACACTTTCTTTGCCCATTTATCTGTCTAGAGACATTACTGTCACTTCCACCTCTTAGCTATTGTGAATAATGGTGTGATGGTTATCTTTTTCTGATTTATATTTCACTCCTCAGTTCATTCCACCTGCTAATACTTACTTTATATTTTTCTAAATTCCTATGTTCTTTACCAGAAAATAATAACATTTTGAACAGATAAATACAATGACATATTATCAAACTACTGTACAGCAATCTATATTTTGTTGTTCTATTAGAAACACATCTTTTTATAGAAGTGAGAAGCAGTGCAATTTTCTTAATTAAAAGTTGAAAACTGGCTTGATATGTATGCTTACAAATGTCTACTTAAAGACATAGTATTTAAAAAAGTTATTGAATATTACATTTGAGGGTTTTAGTAAATAACATATGTTGGTATGGGTATATGTTACACATTTAAATCAAATGTATGTTAATTATTGTGTAAAATAATTTTAAGAGGTATTAGGAATGCAAATGTATTTAATGGTGCCATGTGATAACATTTTACTTAATTATACAATTTTTAAAAAATCATTCATCATTCAACTGTAATGTGCCTAGAGAACAATCACTCATTAAGAATAAGATTTGCAAACCAAATAGAAAACCAGGAGGTGAAACTAACATCTTAAAGTCACCTATCTTTGACTAGAGCATACACTGGGGGAAAGAATTCCTATCTAATAAATGGTGCTGGGAGAACTGGCTATCCTCATGTAAAAGACTGGAACTGGATCAATACCTTTCTGCAGTCACAAACATTGATTCAAGATGATAAAAGACCTAAATCTAAAGCAGGAAACAATAAAAATCCTCAAAGAAAGTGTGAGGAAAAGACTGGAGCCTATTGGCTTGGGGAAGGACTTCGTGAGAAAGATATCCTTTGCAATTGCTTACAACAAAAACAAATGGGACTTAATTAAATTGAAAAGCTTCTGTACAGCTAAGGAGACAACAACCAAAGCAAACAGACAACCTACACAATGGAAAAGGATATTTTCATATTTTGAATTATACACAAGCTTGATAACTAGGATCTACGGAGAACTCAAATTAATCAACATAAAAGGAGCCAACAATCCCTTATATCACTGAGCAAGAGAGATGACTAGAACTGTCTCTAAAGAAAACAGATGACTGGCTAACAAACATATGAAAAAATGCTCATTGTCCCTAATTATTAGAGAAATGCAAATCAAAACCTTCCTGAGGTATCATCTAACCTCAGTGAGAATGACCCACATCACAAAATTTAAAACTGCAGATGCTGGCATGGATGTGGAGAAAAGTGAACACGTTTACACTGCCAGTGGGACTGCAAAATAAAACAACATTTTTTGAAAGAAGTATGGAGAGCCCTCAGAGAATTCAGACTAGACCTCCCATTTGATCTTGCAATCCCATTACTAGGCAATAACCAGAAGAAAAAAAAAAAATCCTTTTACCATAAGGACACTTGCACTAGACTATTTATTGCAGCTTAATTCACAATCACCAAAATGTGGAAACAGCTTAAATGCCCACCAACTCAGGAATGGATTAATAAACTGTGGCATATGTACACCATGGAATACTATTCATCCACTAAAAGATGGATGGAGATCTTTACATCTTTTCTATTGATCTGTAAAGTGGAACACATTAGTCTTAGTAAAGCATCACAAGAATGGAGAAGCAAGAGAACTATGTACTCAATTCTGATATGAGGACAGTCAATGACCTAGTACACAGTTGGGGGTGGGGATGAGGAGAGCAGAGAGAGGGAAGGAAGGAGCGGGTGGGGGGTCACAGGGTGTGGCAGACCTTTTGGGGGTGGAACACAAGTATAAGAGGTTTTTTAATATAACAAATGCAATCAATGTAACCTGGTTCTTTGTAACCTCAATGGTTTCCCAACCATAGGGAAAAAAAGAGTAAGGTTTGCATTTAAAAAAAAAAAAATCAATCAAGCTCTGCCCACTGCAAAGATCATAATATAGCCTTAGTACAGAATTTGGATTTCTTAGTAGGAAACTGGATAGGTTCTGTGTTTTTAACTTACTGCTCATATTTCCTAGAGGAATCATTGAATATGTTAAAATATAATTTTTAAAAACTGAAATTATGATTCAGGAAAATATAAAATGAATACTTGCAAAACATTTTATTTAATTGTTTAGTAAAGGAGCAATAAGATGTTTTGACTGGTTAAAGAGCACTTAAGAAATTAGGGTATTTGTAGACAATTTATCAAATAAAATTCAGGATAAGATGGCTGAGTTAGATATAAAATTCTTTAAAGCATAGTAACTTATAAATATTTGGGGTTATATGTCCTCGAAGACAAATTGTTTACTGGACCAAATCTGAAATTTAACAAGTAACTTAACTAAGTCTGCGACTTTCAATGATGAAATAAACTGGCAGTGTTTTCTTTGAGATAATTCTTGGATAAAAAGTCCCTCTGTATAATACTGAAAAGATATGTGACTCACATTATTTGTCTTTTTCTAAGTTTTGAACAATTTTCCTGATACAAAACAAATATGGAACTTATGATATAAAATTTAAAATTGATAAATAGCTTTTTTTCCCTCTTGAGACCATATTCCCAGAGGGGTAAAATGATTTCCTAATTCAAATGCTAGGCCCCAAGTTATTAAATACCAAGAAGGAAGCGATGTGGTTTCAAGAGCTGCACAGACCTGTAGGCGCTGGTACTTCAAGTGATGAGATGAAATTGACTGTAACTAATAGAGTGTGAAATAGTCTCCCAGGGAACATAATGAAGTCCTAAAGAAAGCAGTTTAAAACAGGGATGGACAGAGGTTTTGACAATGCAAGCCAAGGAAATGCTTCACTGGAAGGTGGTTTTTAAGTTGCTATGAAGTGTTGCTGTTTCTAATTTTGTTATTTTTACTCATGACTTCCCATGTGTCATCTTAATGCTGATTTACCTAATTCATATGTACTCCAGAAACAAAACGGAATCTGAGAATCCAATGCTTCTTGGATTATGTAAATACCAATAAGTTACAGCAAATATTTGCTACTTAGATAAAGCATTGTCTGGAGACATATACTGTGGGAAAAGCTGCAAAAGCGGTTTTGCTAATCGATCTCAACGTTGATTTCATGCTTGACTGATATTCTAGTCGTGTGTCCTCTTAAACATGCAGGGTGACGTAATGGTTTTGTGCTGTGAACAATTAGTTCTGAGGATCTTCACAAGTCTTCACTAAGAGCATAAACTACTTCAGAAGACAACACAGATAAAAATGAGTTGATTTTCTGTTATAAAAGAGTTACATTAATGAAAATATACTTGGTACATTTTAATAAGTATAATGGTAATAAATAGGAAAACATTCCTATGTGTTTAAATTGAAACAGCAAATTTGATATTAGAGGTAGAATTCTTTATATTTATCATTAGGCTTTCACTAATATTTCCCTAAAAGGATGGTTTCTATCACACATTAGTGTCTTTTAAAAATTAAATGTGTTATCATCAGACCATTTGATCATCCTAAAATCTGTTTTTCATTTTACTTGTTAATTACCAAGCATGAGTTTAATGAATATTAGCTATAATTTTTCTTAGAATTACAGTAGAACCTCTGTAAGGTAACAGACGGTAACAAAGTGGTCAACATACAGAGGAGGTCAACATTTCGTCCAATTTATGAAAATTAGATCAATTGAAGGAAGGTCAATGCAGAGAGGTGGTCTACTATTGAGGTTCTACTCTATTTTAAACACAAAAAATTGAATGTAAACAAACAGGCTGTTAGTAGTAGCATTCTGTCTATATTTAATTCTACTTGACCACAGACTTTGCTATTTTAGAGTAATTTCAAGAAAATGGTTCTGTTTCCGTATTTGATTTAATCATTAAACTTGTATTAGATTGATATGAATATCAATCGAACTGGTATTGAAATCCATTTTGGGGGAAGATAAATATTGTATTCATTTATTATTTTACACAACTATTATTCTTTTTTTTTTTTAATAATTTTATTGAATCATAATTATGTACCTTGGTGCAATCACAAGGCACGATTCATATACATTCAGAAATATTTTGATCATACTGTTACAGATATCCTTCATGGCATTTCCTTGATCACTATATAAAG
>CAUYON010130554.1:0-42773 GCA_963573935.1 Arctocebus calabarensis | reverse complement strand
AGTATCAATGTCTTTATATAGTGATCAAGAAAATGCCATGAAGGCTATCTCTAACAGTACAATCAAAATATTTCTGATTGTATATGAAGCACATTCTGCTCTATGATTGCACCAATGTACACAATTATGATTTAATAAAATTATTTTTTAAAAATGAGCTTCTTCTATCAGAGTCAAGAAACATTGAGGGAGTCCGTCTTATGTCTCAAGAGTTGTGCTCCCGCCTTCTACTTACATTATTATTTTTAATCAGAGAAATTCCCACACACATAGATGACTTGTAATTTTATTAAATTCACTTTGTATCACACAACTATTTCACATTCTGGAACATAAACTCACCGTTCGCATCCATTGAATGTATCATTTTTGACAAAGCAGAGACATAAGAAGAAAGGAAGCTGAAAGTTACCAGAACATTTGCACCATTTTGCTCAGTTTTTGATTCAATAAATTGCTCTGTCACATGGAAAATTGGTCACCTAAATATAGATTTTTCATGCACAAGACTTGATGCCCACAAATCCCATTACTACATAATAGGATCTATGAGGCCTCATTTGAAAATGTGTTCCCTATGGTCTGAGCTGAATTTTGTCATGTGCATTGTCAAATGAATAGCCCCAATGTTGGCTCCATCTCCACACATGCTGACAGCCCAGCCTTGGCTCTGGTATAATGTTTTTTTGTTTTCTTTTGTTTTAGGTAGAGTCCTTAATCATATTAAAAGCTATTATATTTCCCTGGCCACTGAGTCAGCTTACTCTGGATGTGGCCATTCTTCCCCAGCCGTGTGCTTTATGAGTAATAGAGTTCCCTGACATCAATGAGCTGACGTTATACTTGCAGCATAGTTCCTTTTTGTTTAAGGGCTGATATTGCCTTCTTTACTCGACCTCAATCTGGAACACACAGGAAAATGTTCAAATAGTTAGAAAAAAGGTAATTTTTTTCCTCCACAGATTTTTACTTACGCTATTGCTTTACTTACCTTGTGCTCTGGGAAAGTAGCTCAATCTCAAACCACTTTTCTGTTTCTTACGTTATGAGAAGACAAGCAATTTAATTTCTCTGTGTATCTAGAAAATGAAAGTAAAAATCTACACCTTTAATAAATACAATGTACATGTTCTATAGTAAAGTTGTGCATTTTTTTTTGAATTCTAGTTCCTTTTTTTTTTTTTTTGTAGAGCCAGAGTCTCACTTTGTCACCCTTAGTAGAGTGCTGTGGCTTCACACTGCTCATGGCAACCTCCAACTTCTGGGCTTAGGCAATTCTCTTGCCTAAGCCTCCCAAGTAGCTGGGACTACAGGTGCCCATCACGACACCCAGCTACTTTTTTTGTTGTTGTTGTTGCAGTTTGGCTGGGGTCGGGTTTGAACCCACTACCATGGTATATAGGGCAGGAGCCCTACTCACTGAACCACAGGCACCACCCAGTAAGGGTGTGCATTTTCTTTGTAGAGACAGAGTCTCACTTTATCGCCCTCAGTAGAGTGCCATGTTGTCATACAGCTCACAGCAACCTCCAACTCCTGGGCTTAGGCGATTCTCTTGCCTCAGAGTAGCTAAGGACTACAGGCGCCAGCCAAAACGCCCAGCTAAGGTTGTGCATTTTTAAAAGAAAAGTCACACCAATCACACTTGCAAAGAAAATATAGAGTTATACTTTAATAAAAATATCTTAATTCTGGAAAAATTATTCTCAAACATATGCTATTTTGATTCCATGAATTCTCTTAAAATCTCATACTAACCATAATTTGAAAAAGAAAATGTTGTTCATGAAGTAAACTATGTATGAACAAATTATTCAGAGATACCTGTTTACCCCAGGCACACATAGATCTCTACCTAAGGGCCCTCGGTGAAAAGAACAAGTGGTGAGATAAGGAAGCTTCCTCCCTGCACCTTCCCAGGGGAATGCAAATTATATCCCTCAGGATGAAACAGAGTTTTTAGAAGCACAGGAAAACACCTGCGAGATATGAAACATAAGATATTATTCTTTTTGTTCTATGACAATGTAAAAATCACACCTTTTCCCAAGAGTTCAGATACCGCACATGAAAGTAATTGATACTGAGCAGCAATTCCCGGCATGCTAGGCCTGCGGCAGTTTCTGACACAGGTTGATGTATGTAGATAAACAATCCAACTCTAGCCACAGCAGCAGTGTTTTAAAAAAACTCACTGAAGCTATATGAGAGGAGCCCCACTTAGAAATCTCATGGCCACTAGTGCTTAACAGCAACACAAAGGTAGTGTGGATACTGCCTGCTACAGAGACACGCCATCAGCTTCTTTCTGCCTCATTTCTGAGATGTGGGCCCGTGTCTAGGAACAGGATTGGAGACGCAGGGGTTTGCCATAGAGGACGCAGAGAAATCAGTCAAACAAGAACACCCACCTTCGTTTTATGACATGCCCTTTGAAAAAAAGAGCCATGATTCCATCACACCTGCTACCAGGGTTTTGTTCAGTTTTGTTTTGTTATCTTCCTAATTCAGGAGGAACTTTGAGCCAGTTACTTTCTGTTTCTGTAAATGGGGCCAGGTTAATTCTTTAGGAAGCCTTAAATTACCAGAGATGCCCAGAGAGCCCCAAGCCTTGGCCTAATGAAAGCATGGTTTACATTCAGTATCACTGCAGCTCTCACTCCAGGTCTTATTTGCTATCTTCTCCCCAAATAGAGGAAAGTGCCAGCTGGAAGATGGCCAGATTTGGGCCCCAGGCAATAACACTTGGAAATGGGGAATCCATTTTATAGGAAAGTTGCTAGGATCAGTGTGAGGTGTGAAATCTGTGGGGGAATAGAAAGTTTTCAGACACAGGGAGATGGGAAGTGAAGGGGAGATGGGGAACTTCAAGTTCTGAATAATTCTACAATTAGCAAAGTGACCTTAACTAAATGAGTTCATGTGTAATTTTGTGTGATTAATCTCAGGGTTTTTAATATACTAAAATTATTTGGAATCAATTGAGATAATAAATGTGAGACCATTTCATAAAATTCAAGGATGATATGAATGTGAAGTTTTAGTCTTAAGTTATTACAGCCATTTTACCAAGTAAAAGGCCTAGGGACACAGAAAAATTTAAATTAATAGAATATTAATTATTCTGTACTTTAGTCACCTATATAGAATTTTTTTTTTTTTATTTAAAGAGGAGAAGGTAATGTCTGAGGTGTAGGTGTTTAAAACTCTACTTGTCCAAGATGTCACACACCTCTTAATCTTTCAGGTAGCATGGCAATTACCTCAGTACCACTTAAAGTATTCCTAACTATTGCTGCAATTGCCTAAAAATTCATCAAACCAGCACTAGTTGAGTTTGACAAAGGTCTAGAAGACCCAATAGTATATCCTCACCCATCTGATAAATGATTTAACTTACTGGCCTGGACTCAGTTTTTCAGAGACTTTTCTCTCCAGTTGGAAATCTCCTAGATGTAGCTTGTTCTGTTAAGGACCCTAACATTTCACCTATTCTTGTACAGATCCCCTTCGCTATGTGACTCTATAGTTCCTGCTACTAGCGGGGTACAATATGTTTCTTCTACTTTGAGTTGGCCATGTGACTTGCTTTGGCAAAGAAAATATGGCAGAAATGATGATGCACCAACTCCATCCTGCACCTCAAGCCCTAAAAGCCCTAAAGCTTTCGAGTGGTTTTCCTAACCCTCAAAAGAGCTTGCCTTGAATATCAGCTTGTCTAAGGAGCATGGCAGAATGGGGAAGAGCTGTGTCAGCCTGGGGTAACCATCCCCAGGACACCCCACAGATGCATGCGTTAAATCAATATTTTGTGTGATTTTGAGAACCTTTGCCTCTATACTATGCAGGATTATTATAGCAACTGCTAAATGCTATGCTGAACCTCCATAACCAATCACCTCTTTTGGTACCTTGGAGTGAGGGGAGTGACAAACTCTTTAGAACACCTTCTTCTTGGTCCCTCTCTTTATCTTTTCTCTCTATGTGCTGTACATTAACACAGTCACTTCCCTAATCATTCTGCAGATACCTTTATTTTCAGCTTTGATTTAAAAATTATTCTTTTGAAATAATAGCGGTAAACATAGATAGTTCTTTGACAGTAAAAAAATGGAAAACCTTTATATGAAAATTTCACCACTTCTTGTACAATTCCTTATACCCCAAGATTGTCTGGGATTTAAACCCAGTATTTAAGATAATCCAAATAGATAGCCACTAACATAAAACAAAAGGAATTTAAAACTAGCCATTAGATTAGCAGCCACACCTCTGGAAGTGGGCAAATGGCACTCTTGGCTGGGCTTGGTGAGGTCTTTCAGAAGCTAGTTGCAAAAGTGAGGCACCAGCTAAACAGGTAAGCCTGGGAAAGCTAATTTTCTGAGCATTTTTGTCTTCCTTTGCCAAAAGGTTGATAATAGCTATTTTCTCAGTTTATTTTAAGGACTAAATGAGAAAAGCATATTTAAGAACATTTAACAACTTGCACGAATCAGTAAATGGCAGCCTCTTTCCTTTTCTCCAACCAGATGTGTATCCTATGATATCTCCATACTTGATACTACCTCCTTATATGTGTTTAAATTAATGGCCTTATATTTCATTTAGTACTAAACAGTACAATTTACTATAAATAATAAGTAATTTATTATTATGTCAGATGGGATTGTGTGAAATTTAGCAGAAGACCTAAAGCATGTATAATCCCTCCCACCTCCTTGTACATGTTCGTGTTCAAAGGACAAACCTCTTGAATTCAGCTTTCATTTTGAATGCAAAGGAAGCTGAAAATTCAGTACAACAAGAGCCTGTCAAATTTATTTTTTCTTTGTAATTGTATATATTGCATTCCTCCCCCTGGTGCATAGGGACTGGTTGAGAAATTGATGCTTCTTTTCTCTACTACCTTATCTTGAAAAGATTATGATCCTTAATTGGCTTTTGAATCCAAAGACAGACTTAATTTTTTTCCCATGAAAATCCATATTGGTAACATTATCTGGGATACCCACTGTGGGCAAACAAAAATTATGTTGACTTGATCATATAAAAACCAAGTAAATATTAAAGTATTTAATATTAATGTATTTAAAAATACATTACTGTACTATTGCTTTTTCTAATGGCTTAAAAGGATATTAAAAGCTATGAGTTACTTTTTTTCCCCTAAAGATCTTTTCCCAATAAGCCCAAAAAACATGAATAACTGTGTTTCAAGATTTTTCTTCTATATAATCCCCCTTCAGATGGTTTTAGACACTAAAGAATTTTTCAAAGATTAACCTTTAGAAAATGTCTTTCTATAAAAGAAGAAACAAAAGGAACAGAAAACTAAGTGAAATTTCCCAGAGAAACTCGTGCTAATTTACATTAATGGATATGCAGGTCATATGGAAAATTAAACAGCAAAATCTAAATTTTCAGGGCAAGGAAACTTATGCACACAAATCCTATTACCAGCTAATGGGATTTGTGTGGGTCCCCAGTGACCTATTTAGAAAATTTACTACCCGCTGTTCAAGATGAATATATCATGTGAACTAAACCCAAATACACAGTCCTACTGTTTGCTTTATCCCAATCTGTGGAGCAATGCCCCACAATTGCCACAGGATGCTGGCAACCATGTCAGTATGTCTATCTGATGGGTAGTGCAAACTGACATCTGTATTTTCTCCTTTGACTTCTCTAAAATGTCTTTCAAATTTTTTTAGAAAAGCCATCTTCCTTCCTTTCCTTCTCCTCTCCACAATCTTTCTCTTCTTTTCTGCCTTCTTCCCTTCGTTTCCATTCTCATTTGTGAATGTTGAAAGGAAACAAAATAAGCATTAAAGAATTAATGTTCCCCTGTGTTCTCCTCAAACCATGAAGAGATTGAGATTTGTGTTGCATCACTGCTGTGATACATACACCCAAAATTTGAAGAAATATTGGAACTCATAAGTCAGGCCTCTCAGACTCTGAAAAAATGCATTACTGAAACATTCAGAAACATAGTACAGTGTGCTGTTATTGGCCTTGAACTCCTTTTCATGCAATGCTCCTTTTCCCAGTACCCATTCTCTTGGACTGGGCACTGACTACTACCATGTAGTTCTTCAACTGGATACAGAATCACAGTCCAGATGGCATTGCTCTATCCTTCAAAATGGCATGTCTCTGCTTAGCAGCCAATGAAAACATCAGTTTCCTCAAAGTATAAAGCTCAACTTCTTTTGGGGGACATACAATCTGAACAAAGTAAACCCATATCTGACTAGAGCACAGATGAATTATCCCCCATTAGAGTACTCAAATTTTAAATGTTTTTGTAACTGAAGAATTAAACTGTTTTATAATGATTAAATGCCAGAAAACATTATAAGAAGGTGGAATAAGAACGGAGTTTGGGCAAGGAATTCCTCTTGATATTACTCAGATCATCAGTCTTACCTAGAGTTAACTTTTAAATAAATCTAAAATGGATAAAACTTAAAGTAATGCAAAATTGAATTAATGTGATGTATGCATAAGGACTTACAAGAAAATAAGATCCCTTACAAAACCCTTTTTTTAAAAAATTAAATAATTGCTGTGCACATTAATGCAACCATGGGTACAATGTGCTGGTTTTATATGCAATTTGAAATATTTTCCTCAAACTGGTTAACATAGCCTTCATGGCATTTTCTTATTGTGTTTAGACATTTATATTCTACACCTAGTAAATTTCACATGTACCCTTGTAAGGTACACCATAGGAGTGGTCCCACGAATTACCTTCTCTCCACCCATCTCCTCCTCTCCTCTTCCCTCCATATCCCTTTTCCCCTTCTTCTTGGGCTATAATTGGATTATAACTTTCATAAGAAAGCTACAAATTAGTTTCATAGTAGGGCTCAGTACATTGGATACTTTTTCTTCCATTCTTGAGATACTTTGCTAAGAAGAATATGTTCCAGCTTCATCCATGTAAATATGAGAGAGATAAAGTCTCCATCTTTCTTTAAGGCTGCATAATATTCTATGGTGTACATATATCACAATTTATTAACCCATTTGTGGGTTGATGGGCACTTGAGCTTCTTCCATGATTTTGCAGTTATGAATTGGGCTGCAATAAACATTCTGGTACAAATATCTATGTTATAATGTGATTTTGGGTCTTCTGGCTATATTTAGTAGAGGAATTGTAGGATCAAATGTCAGGCATATTTTTAGATCTCTAAGTGTTCTCCAAACATCTTTCCCAAAGAAACGTATTAGTTTGCATTCCCACCAGCAAAGTAGAAGTGTTCCCTTTTCTCCATATCTTCACCAACATCTCTGGTTTGGGGATTTTGTGATGTGGGCTAATCTTAGCAGAGTTAGATGATAACTCAAGGTAGTTTTGATTTGCATTTCTCTGATGATTAAGGATGATGAGCATTTTTTCATGTATCTGTAGGCCATGTGCCCGTCTTTTTCAGAGAAGTTTCTCTTCAAGGCCCTTGCCCACTCTGAGATGGGATCACTTGTTTTTTGGTTGCTAATTAATTTTAGTTCTCTGTGGATTCTGGTTATTACACCTTTGTCAGAGACAAAACCTGCAAACATCTTCTCCCATTCTGAGGGCTGTCTGCTTGCTTTATTTATTGTGTTCTTGGCTGTGCAGAAACTTTTTAGTTTGATGAGGCCCCAGTAGTGTATTTTTATGCTGCCTCAATTGCCCAGGAAGTCTTCCTAATAAAATATTCACCCAGGCTGATTTCTTCAAGAGTTTTCCCTGTACTTCATTCTAGTATTTTTATAGTTTCATGTCTTAAGTTTAAGTCTTTAATCCAGTGATAGTCTATCTTAGCTAATGGTGAAAGGTGTGGGTACAGTTTCAGTCTTCTACAGGTTGCCAGCCAGATCACCCAGCACCATTTGTTAAATAGGGAATCTTTTCCCGACTAAATGTTTTTAGTTGGCTTGTCAAAGATCAAATAACAGTAAGTAGCTGGGTTCATCTCTTGGTTCTCTATTCTGTTCCATAGATCTACCTTTCTGTTTTTGTGCCAGTACCATGCTGTTTTGATCACTGTCAGTTTATGGTATAGTCTGAGGTCTGGTAGGGTAATTCTTCCTGCTTTGTTTTTATTTCTGAGTAATGTCTTGGCTATTTGAGTTTTTTTCTGATTCCATATAAAATGAAATATTATTTTTTTTGAGATCTTTAAAGTATGACATTGGAGCTTCAAAGGCATTGCATTAAAATTGTATATTGCTTTGGGAAGTATGGATATTTTAACAATGTTGATTCTTCTGAACCATGAGCATGGTATGTTTTTCCATTTGTTAACATCTTTAGCTATTTCTTTTCTTAGGGTTTCATAGTTCTCCTTATAGAGATCTTTCATGTCCTTTGTTGGGTAAATTCCCAAATATTTCATCTTCTATGGCACTGCTGTGAATAGAATAGAGTCCTTCCCTGTTTTTTCAGCTTGACTGCTGTTGGTATATATAAAGGCTACACATTTAGGATTGTTGATTTTGTAACCTGAGACATTGCTATATTCTGTGATCACTTCTAAGAGTTTTGTAGTAGAATCCCCAGTGTTTTCCAAATATACAATCATATCATCTGCAAAGAGTGAAAATTTGATCTCTTATATGGATACACTTGATCTCCTTTTCTTCCCTAATTGCGATGGATAAGACTTTCATTACAATGTTAAAGAGCAGTGGAGACAATTGGCAACCTTGACTGCTTCCTGATGTGAGTGGAAATGATTTAAATTTAATTCCAATCAATATAATATTGGCTGTGGGTTTGCTGTAGATGGCCTCTATCTGTTTAAGAAATATCCCTTCTATACCAATTTTCTTATGTGTTCTGATCATGAATAGATGCTGGATTTTATCAAAAGCTTTTTCTGCATCAATTGAAAGAATTATAGGTTCTTTGCTTTTCAATTTGTTTATGTGATGAATTATATTTATAGATTTACGTATATTGAACCAGTCTTGAGACATTGGGATAAAAAACCCACTTGGTCATGGTATATAATTTGTTTGATGTGTTGCTGGATTCTGTTTGTTAGGATCTTGTTGAATATTTTTGCATCAATATTCATTACTGATATTTGTCTATAATTTTCTTTTCTTGTTGGTTTTTTTCCTAATTTGGAAATCAAGGTGATGTTTGCTTCATAGAATGTTTTGGGTAGTATTCCTTCTTTTTCTATATTTTAAAAGAGGATTAGTAATATAAGTACTAGTTTCTCTTTAAAGGTTTGATAGAATTCTGATGTGAAGCCATCTGGTCCCGGGCTTTTCTTTTGGGGAGATTTTGTATAGTCGATTCTATTTCAGAACTTGACATAGGCCTATTCAACCTTTCCACTTCATTCTGGCTAAGTCTTGGAAGGTGGTGTACTTCCAGGTATTGGTCAATTTCCTTCAAATTTTCATATTTCTGAGAATAAAATTTCTTGTAATAGTCATTAAGGATTTTTTGAATTTCAGGGGAGTCTGTTGTTATTGTGTCTTTACCATTTCTCACTGATGAAATTTGAGATTTGATTCTTTTTCTCCTGGTTAGGTTAGCCAAAGGTTTATCTATTTTATTGACCTTTTTAAAAAACCAACTTTTTGATTTATTGATCTGTTGTATAATCCTTTTGTTTTCAATTTCATTTATTCTGCTCTAATTTGGTTATTTCTTTTATTCTGCTGGGCTGGGATTAGAATGTTCTCCCTTTTCCAGTTGCTTGAGATGTTCCATTAAGTTGTAAACTTCCTCTCTTTCCCTTCTCTTGGGGAAGGCTTACAGTATTATAAATTTCCCTCTTAGGACTGTCTTTGCGGTATTCCAGAAGTATTGGTAATTTGTGTCTTCATTATAGTTCTGTTCCAAAAATTCAATAATTTCCTTCTTAATCTTGTGTATGACCCAGCTATCGTTCAGCATAAGGTTATTCATCTTCCATGTTGTTACTGAGTTCCACTTTTATTCCATTATGGCCTGAGAAGATACAGGGAATAATTTCTATTCTTTTAAATTTGCTGAGGTTAGACTTGTGACCTAAGATGTGATCAATATTCCAGTATGTTCTATGAACTGATGAGAAGAGTGTGCATTCTGTTTTGTTAGGATGAAATGCTCTGTAGATATCTGTTAAATCCAAATGTTGAATGGTTAAGTTTAAGTCTAAAATTTCTTTGCTTAACTTTGTATTGGAATATCTATCCAACACTGCTAAAGGGATGTTAAAATGTCTTATTATGGAGCTAGAGGAAATTAATTTGCTCATGTCTCGTAAGTTGAGGTCCATTCTGGTTGGGTGCATAAATGTTAATAATTGAAATCTCATCCTGCTGAGTGTTACCCTTAACAAATATGAAGTGACCATTCTTGTCTTTCCTTACTTTTGTCAGTTTAAATCCTATTGTATCTGCGAATAAAATTGCAACACCTGGTTTTTCTCATTTCAATTCACCCGAAATATAGGTGACCGTCCCCCACCCGGAGTTTATATCTTTTAAGGTAAGATGAGATTCTTGTATGTAGAAGATATCTGGCCTGAGTTTTTTATCTAGTCAGCCAACCTGGGCCTCTTCAGAGGACAATTTAAGCCATTCACATTAATCAAGGATATTGATAAGCCTGGTAGAATTTTGGGTATCATGTTTTTTGAAAGTCCAGTGAACATTTTTAATCCTTTTGCCACTGTGGAAGTTGGAATTTCATCAAAAGTTTCTGAGTGAGTTTACTTTTGTGCTGCAGGATTGTGCTGGTCATTATGGAGGATAGGTCTGAGAATGACCTGGAGATCTGGTTTAGTTATGTCAAATTTCTTCAACATGTGAATATCATTAAAGTATTTAATTTCTCCATTATAAATGAAACTCAATTTAGCTGGATACGGGATCCTGCGTTGAAAGATATTTTGTTTTAGGAGATTAAGTTGATGACCACCATCTTCTAGCTTGAAAGGTTTCAGCAGAGAGATTCACAGTCATTCTAATATTCTTCCCCTTGTAGGTAATGGTTTTCTTACGTCTGCATGCTTACAAAATTTTATCCTTCATATTAACTTTAGTGAAGTTAATTATGAGGTGCCTGAGGGATGTCTTATTCAGGTGGAGTCATGCTGGGGTTCTGAAACTGTTTGCTATCTGAATTTCAGAATCTCTTGGTGTGTCTGAAAAGTTCTCCTTTATAATCTCATGAAGAAGAGCCTCTTTGCCTTCCAAAGCAATTTTGTCACCTTGAGGGATTCCTAAAAGGTGAATTTTAGTTTTCTTCGAATTATCCCAGAGCTCTCTGAAAGAATGATCCTTTTTTGCTGTTCATTTCTCTTCCTCTTTGGGAGTTTGGGAGCATTCACTAGCTTTTTCTTCAACGTCAGAAATCCTTTCTTCTGCTTGGTCCATTCTGTTACTGAGGGATTCTACTCTATTTCTCTGATCTTTGAGGGTTGCAAATTCTTGTCTCAATGTGTCAAAATCTTTGGTGATTTTTCTCTTTGAATTCATTGAATTCTTGACACAACTTTTGAAATTCTCCTTGAATTTCTAATTCCAACTTTACTTCCATTCTATTAATGTTATTTACAATCCAAATTCCGATTTTAATTTCTGACATCTCAGCCATTTCGTTATGATTAGGATCTTCAGTTGTGTCTGCCATATTGTTCCTTGGGGGAGTTGATCTACTCTGGTTATTCATGTTACTGGAGTTTTTCCACTGATGCTGCCCCATGATTATTTTACACCATTTGTCTGGATGAATAGATAAGGTGAAGTTGGGTTGGGGGGCTCCTGAAGCAGCGATTAACTAGCCTTTGCCCAAGAGCTGGGACTAGTGTCTGTTACTTTTCTCCTAGAGCTTTGCAAAGGACCAAGACAATACTACAGCCTGAGACATTAGGGTCTTACTTGGTATGGTGGGGCTAAGTTGCTCTGTCTTGTTTTCAGCTGGTCTCTGTCCTACCCTAGTGAATCAGTTACTCTGGTTTGAAATCTCAGCTGTAGAGAAATACTAGCAATTAAGTCACCCCACTTGCCATGGGTAATAACTGGAAAAGGAAAATCAAACCTTCCCACTACCACACACCCAGAACACCACTTTGGATAGTCCTTGGGTGATTGGTCCAGTCTGAGAGACCCAAATCAATTGTCTCAGTCAGCACTCAGTCTCAAGAGGGAGAGTTCAAAAGGTCTCTGGGGTCCTAGATAGCAGGGATCTGCTGGCAGCTCGAATATGACTTGTTCTGGTGCTCCATGGAGTCAGAATGACTTCCCCAGGAAATGAATTAGTCTAGGAAGGTTCATGCCTCTTTCCCCACCTTGCACCTCTGTCACATCCTGTCACTAGTAACCCTGTAGAGCTGTGACCCAGTTCCCTCCAATGAGCAGATGCTTCTCCAGGGGGTTGCACTCAGGTTTGTGCCTGAGTCACAGGGAGATCTATATATCCTCAGCCAGGCCTCCACACTCTGCCACCATCTGGCAGGGGGAGCTGAGGCCTAACAACCTTGGGTGGTTAATGGAAACTAGAGTGGTTCCCTCAGTTTCAGCCTCATCCCTGATTCATGTTACTGACTCTTATATTTTCACAGAATTTGTGATTCTGTCCTTGCTATATTTCCCTGTGGAACAGAAGCTGTTTGATTTCACAGAAACTACAACTCAGCCCTGGTCTGTGTCACTGCCTGGAGCTAGTGTATCTGTCTCCACTGTAGTCTGCATTGGGGCAGATATAGTTGGAGCTCACACTTGGCTCTGAGTTCCAGCCTCTGCTAGCCTATCTTTGTCTCAGCTATGATCCCCTGAGGGCTGGGTGCTTCTTAGGCTCTCTAAAGCAGTCCTGGCACAGCCCTGCCCTGGGAGTAACCCATCTCTGTGCATACTTCTTCTATTCTCTGTCCCCACCACACCCTGCCCAGGAGGTCCTCAGGCATACCCTTTACTCACAGGGCCTGCCTTACCGTCCCAGATCTGTTCTGCCAGTGTCTGTCACTGGAGAAGATGCCCGGCTTTCTCTGTTTGCCCAGAGAGACAGGGAGTGTCTCTCCAAAATATCCCCAGTGGTGTGAGCCCTATTCTTCCTGATGCTGCCACTGCTGCTCTGTGCCACAGGGCACTGCCTCTCCCTCTCTCATACAGTTCCTTCAGTCCATTGTCTTCTCTGTACCCTATGCAGCAGAATCAGCACAGACCTGCAACAGACCATGCCCTATCCATACTTCTTGAGAAAAGGCCCAAGAATCTGGACTCATTGGGGTCATGCTGCTAGACCTTGGGTGAGATTGGAGGGGAGTGCTAGGAGTTGAGAATTACAGGTAGAGAATATATACAGTTTTATACAGTTTTATGCCTGGCGTGAGAGTGGCATGGCACTCTAGTAGTGGAAGGAGGTCCGGCTTTTAGAGGGTCTCTCCCATGGGATAAAATGGGAGGATGTTTGAAGTCTGCTCACTTGTTTGTAGAAAGTATATTGCAAGTATTCTCTTGGGGGTGGGGACTCCCATCAGCTTGGTGATTGATTTGTACCTGTTGTTTGTATCCTTGTGGTTGCAGCTCGCCTCAGCAGGGTTGAGGTGTGTTTTTCAACCTTCAGCTTACTTGCTAAACTTCTGTCCTTTAACTCTCCTTCTGGACAGGAGCCTCTGTAGAGCTGGCTCCAGTCAGCCATCTTGCCTCTGTCCCTCACCCAACACCTTTTTTTACTTACTTTCCAGGAACTTTAACTTTTAAAACATTATAATTGGTTTGTGTATATATACTTTTGTTTTATTTAATGTAGAAGTTGACTTTTTCCCCAAAATTTCAGAACGTTTTAGCAGATACATCTATACACAATCTTGGTTTATTTTACTATCTAATGACACATGTATCTCCATGACCTCATAACTTTATTCTTTGCCTCTGGATAATACAACAGGGGTTCCTGGATTCAACTTTAATCTTTCAACATTTGGGGGGATATTTTGTAAGAATTGATATATTTAATGACTCTCATTCTTTCATAAAGTTTTCCAAAGTTCAACGAGGAAATACTTTACAGAATAAAACTTATTCTATTTTGTAATTACCATATAGATCCATGAAAAACTTTTATTTAAAAAATAATGATTGTGAGATCTTAATAATCTATTTTTTCATTAATCTTAACACCATCGTTATTATTTTCTCTCACCCTTCATTGTAATGAAAGAGTTGTTCATTGTTTGAAACATTATTTTCAGCTACACTAAAAATATCTGATATAATAACATGAAAATGATGAAATCATCTAAATGATGAAGCAAAGATGAAATAAGTTGCTATACCGCAATTTTATTAGTATGTTGCCTAAAGCATGTGTCATTGTTCACGAAGATATCAAAGAAATTTGCCAATACTTTTGCTGTGTTTTTATATTTCACTGGACACAATAAAAATTCTGAATTTTTGTCTTTCTGCTTATATTAGCAAAGAGCAGAGGAAGACGTTTCACATTAATTAGACATATATAATTGAAACAATGACAGAAATTAGTACCAAGCATTATATGGTGATAAAATTGATCATGTAGGCAAAATCTCAGACTATCAGTTTTCAGATTGATGAGAACTTACAAGAAGTTTTGAAAAATCAAAACTGATAGGTAGGTAATATGTTTCTAAAGCCTAAAATTGTGTGATTTTCTCATCTAGATAATCAGCAGAAAGAAGGATTTCAAATAGACAATTTTTGACAAAAAATTAGGCCATCCATTTTGTTAAGATATATAATTATATTAGGTTACAATTTTATAATTTTTAATGCTAAAATTTACTTGACATTAACAAATTGCTATTATTAATTTCCAAACAGTTTTTTAATCAAAGTTAAGTTAAAATTTTATTTTAAGATGTTTGCAGATTAATTGTAAAAAAGACTTAAAATATTTAAAAAATTAAATAAAACATTCATTTGATGAGAAATGTTATGACTGTTTTACCTAGGAATTGAGGGATAATCTGCATAGATTCTAAATGAGAGAGTTAATGTGTTCTATATTAAACTTTCTGGCAAAATTAATGAAAGTACACTTGCTCAACTTACCTTCTAATTATGACTGATCTCTGCTGTCTGTGGATCTGCAGGATATGAAGAAAGATGCAGGCAAGGTGTCAAAAAAGGAGAAGACACAGATCCTGGGTAACTGACATATTCTCTGAAAATATTTGTGTTTCATATATAATTCTTCATATTTATTTTATATGGAACATATTACTGTTAAGTTTGGCATTTGAAAGACAAATGCTGCTAATCACATCAACAGTTAGATTGGTTTATGAAATTTTCAATGCTACTTTTTGGACCCTACTCCCTAGTTCATCCCATGGCAGCAACATCATCACTTATGACAGCAAAAGGATCCTTTGTTGTGTTATGAGCATGTGCCAAGCCAAAATTCTCATGGTATAACCAATTACCAAAACCACTGTGTTGGTTCAAACACGGTGAATATGTATTTTTCTTTATTCATAGATTTGTAATCACTTACATTTAGCTCATTACATTTTTGTCAATTGTACACATAGGAACAGGTCTCATTTAAGTTGTTGAAGAAACTTTATCATTCTAATTATATCAATCAAAAAGCTATACAGAATGGCAGAGGTCAAATGCAGTAGGACTTTTGCTTATGTGGTAGCATGAAACATCCATCAGGTTCCCAGTCTCACTTATGTATGTCAAGGATGTTCAGTTATACAGATCGCTCAGTTAAATCACATCTACTTGGTCTCTGTTCATTAAGTTCTTTCAACTCTGAACCATTAGTAGTATGAATCAATTTAAAGTTGTTGAGCTATACAGCCTTTACTCTGGCCTAATCACTTTGCTTCTATTAAAAATTTCTAACTTTACCCTTCATGGATTTCACCACTATTAGTGTGCTAATGCTCCTTCTAAAGAGAGGCAAAGTGAGAGTCTAGCCTTAATGTTCTATCCATTACTCCTCTCCAATTTTGTTGATTATCTATGCAAATCACAAGTGAAATTTCATTTTCATTTTTGGGTGGATCTTCTGTAAGAGAAAGGATATTAGGAGTGAAAACCACATGCTGAGAGGTACTACAGAAACCAACACAGACAACCTTGATTTTTCTAATTTAAAAAATAATTTAGAGCTGTTTCCCCTTCTGGGACTGCTGGCTAAAGGCCACTCCATATGGTGCAGCGCTTACCCTACTGTCATAGGCATTCCTACGACAACAGCTGCTCACAAAACTAGGCCGTCCCAAACACCTGGTAACAGAATTGTTTAGCTTTATACCAAGAAGGTTGTGAAAGCACCAACATCTGCATGTGGTGTGTGCCCAGGGAGACATCAAGGGGTTTGTGCTGTGAGACCTCAAGTTCTTATGAGGTTGTCTAAAACAAAAAAACCTGTCAGGAGCGCCTACGGGAGTTCCATGTGTGCTAAGTGCGTTCACGACAGGATCAAGCCCGCTTTCATTACGGAGGAGCAGAAAATCTTTGTGAAAGTGTTGAAGGCACAGGCACAGAGTCAGAAAGCCAAAATATAAAATGAAGCTTTTTTGAGTAATAAAACTTAAAAGGCCTAAAAACTATAACAAAAAAATAATTTGGAGAACTTATTATGCATTAGGTTCTGTGCTGATCTCCTGAGAAAGATGAAAAAGTAATGCCAGGAATCAAAGCAACATAGTTAAATGTCACCATAGAAATTTAGTATTCTAGGGGATCACGAAGAAGGTTAGCATCATAGGAGTTCAGGTGAGGAGCCACAGAGAGAATGACTATGTTAAGACACTATGTACTAATTGCACATCTATTTAGGTGGTCAATTTACTCCTTCTCCCAGAGATAATGCATCATTCTATATTGCTGGACTTGTGGTATTTCCTTTTGGTTTTATACCAGAGCCTCTATCTGAAAATCAATCTAATAATTCTCTTGACCCTTGGAACAAAACTATTATTTCTTTGCAAATCTCATTAACCCAGCATAACACTTCTTTCCTTCATTAAAAAAAAAAAAGTCTGTAATTTTGGAAGCTTTCCTAGCAAAATTGCTCTTCTCCAGTCCATCCAAATGTAGTTGTTCTTCAGGATAACTCCCTACCCCTTCAAGAAATGCACACGCCCTCCATTCCCATTTCCTTTTAATTGCCTCTTTTCTTTTTATCTGAGGCTCTATCCCCTGCAGCAACTTAAGGGACCTGCCAA
Source organism: Arctocebus calabarensis (assembly GCA_963573935.1). Lineage (NCBI taxonomy): Eukaryota > Metazoa > Chordata > Mammalia > Primates > Lorisidae > Arctocebus > Arctocebus calabarensis. The sequence goes on along the minus strand of CAUYON010130554.1, from coordinate 25,602 downwards.
TCTCTCATTAAGCAACCTTCTAACCCAATTTTATACTTGATAATTTTTGCAACAAAAAAAATCATAACCCATAATAAACCTAGGTAGGAGTGATTGCTGTTTATAAATATTTTAGGGTTTGTCCTGACAAACTTTCATGTTGTTGATAGGCCCGTTGGATGAATGTTTGACCCACAACCATTTTATATGAGCATGCATTTCAATTTTCAAAGAACAGTAGTGCCATATGTAGAAAAAATTCACACAAAGACAAGCTAATTAGTAATAAATAAGCCAGAGGAAACAGGCCTGGACTTAGTGGTGGCAGCCAACCTAAAAAAATGCAAACATTATTCTAGCGTAAAATCCCAGAATATTCCTTTCTTTTTCTGAGGACCTCAGGATCAAAAGGAACCAAGGCTGCTAAGGTAAATAGACATCCACGTAGCCATGGCATATGTTGTTTGTGGAGAACAGGCCTAAATAACCACCTTGGCATCAGACTCGAGCTCTTTAAACTAAAACCAATTGTGTCCAACTAAAGACGCCTTAATGAGACAGAGCCACAAAAGGGAAGGTACATTAACACAAAACTTGTTTGAGTCAGCTAGGGATCTTTATTTTCATAGGAAGGGTTCTAGCTTTTGTCATTTTCCACTAGAACTAGATGACTTTTCGAAAACTTTTTTAAAAACTTACAAGAAAACTACTTGTATATGTGACTATGCCAAAATGTGTCTTTTTTGTTAGTTTAAGTCATCTTGTCATTGGGTTATAAGAAATAAAATGAGGGGCTTCCTTTCACTAGTAGAAGTCTATAGTCCAACTGTCAAGGCTGTATTAGCATTTAATTCAGTAAAAATATTTGGGTGAATTTTGTTCTTTCTTTTTTAACACAAAGAAAGATTCAAAATCAATTTTGTTCACTGGAAGACAGCAACATAATTTAAGGCAAATTACACTAAGTACCTTTATCCCAGTTACTACTCAGGAAAGTTTGGTCCACTGTGGCCTCTTTTGAACAAACAGCCTATTCATAGGAATTGACCTTATTTACTAAGTTTTAGAAATAAAGAGAACATAAGAATCTGGGAGGCAATGGGAATCATTATAAATATTTTTCTCATTTTCTCTGCTTCCACCTTTCTCATCTTCAGTATATTTCACCAAGACTTTCTGTAATACTGTACTATTTTGGTGCTTTTGTATTCGTTTAAAATCATTGCACGTATGGAAAAGTAGTTTTTACCACAAAGTCCAACTGAAACTAATTTAAAACTAGAATATCTTGTGCCTGTTGTCCCAGCTATTTGGGAGGCTGAGGCAAGAGACTTGCCTAAGCCCAGGAGTTGGAGGTTGCTGTGAGCTATGTGATGCCACAGTACTCTACCGAGGGTGATCAAGTGAGACTGTCTCTAAAAAAAAAAAAAAAAAAAACTAGAAGAGCTCTTTAGAAGAAGGTGTAAGCAAATCAAGTTTTTGAGGGTTTTTTATGCATTTTTTGGCTAGGGCTGAGTCTGAACCCACCTCCTCCAGAATATGGGGCTGGCATCCTACTCCTTTGAGCCATAAGGTGCTGCCACAAATCAAGTTTTTCATTCAATTAACATTAAGATATATAATGGCAAAGAGTCTTCTTTTTTGATGAATATTATTCCTAATAACTAAGGTTGGAGCTGTTCACTTTGATGCTACAGCATGATCAGTTTATTTAAATTAAAACAAACAGACATTAGGCTGATATTCTCTCCACCCCCCATGATGGAAAAAGGAAGTGATATCACACATTAAGAAAAACTTGCTTTTGAATGAGACTAAAATAGCTCTTCTGATTTTCTTTTTTAATTTGTTACTGTTGGGGATTCATTGAGGGCACAAGAAACCAGATTACACTGATTGTGTTTGTTAGGTAAAGACCCTCTTGATTTGCTTTTAACACAGTTTTAAAATCTTTGTGCTGAGATAGCAGAGTTAATAATTTCATCTTGTATTTTGTATGTACTTCCATTACATTGCACTAAATAGATTCTGTTGTGTAAATTGTTGTTATAACAATCCTTTATAATTTTCACATCAAATAGGCCGTCATATGATTAGGAACTGGAATTGACCAATTCTAACTGGTTATTTTTCTTATTTTTTATTTTTTTGCAGTTTGACTGGGGTTGGTTTTGAACCTGCCACCTTTGGTATATGGGGCCAGTGCCTTACTCACTGAGCCATAGGTGCCACCCCTCCAACTGCTTATTGATGTAGAAAAATTTGATGCTATATACATATCTGTATATTAAGTATAGAATAATGCCTTGTGATAGGTAGGTGTTTAATAAATGAGATTATATGGCTGTGAATTAAATAAAATCATGTTAGGTTTGGGTATAGATGTTTTACAAAAAGAAAACTAAAATACTACCACAAAATGCACATCCCTTGAAAAACCTGTGAAGTCTTACTCTGCTTAGTTTTTCTGAATTCATCATAGAAAACACCCTAACTTAAATAATATGATGCCATTATTTCTTGTCTATCTTAGCAATGAAATGCATTGAAAAGGTTTATTATTTGTAACCCATACTATTTGAGATGTAGGTCAGATAACACAGTTTTTAAATGCTTTAGTTTACTTAGAGCATTTTTTGAAAGAGTCCTAGCATTTACTGTGTAAAAGCATAAAAACCAAAATATAAGATAAAATCCAAATCAGTTAGCTTAATTAGTTATTTTTCCCACTCCCTTAAATGAAGATGTCTACCAGAAATAGTAACATTTTCCTAAGAAACCAGAGACTTCAAAATGAAACCATATGGTCTACTTGAAGCTATTCCTTAAACTCCGGAAATACCAATTATCTTTGTTGTTGTTTTTTCCTTTTAACTCCTAAAAACTTCGACATGGTTTTGAATTCCACTTTGGCAATTATATGTAATTCTCCATCAATGTCACTTATTTCTCTGCCTTTTAAAGTTATGTTTGATGTTTCTTCAAAGATTTTTTTTCTGAATGAAAGAAAAAATGTAATCTTTTTCATAGTTTAGTTTTGTATCTTTTTTCGTGTACACAAGCTTACCGGGAGCAAGACTTGGAAATATCTCGTTCTTAAATGAGTTTTGTGACTGCTGAAGAGTGGTCATGAATTTTTAACTTTTTAAAACTTTACAAGTTTTTATGGACTACAATGTGCTATTTTGTGAATATCAATTGACCGCGAGTTTTTTTAGGTCAGCTCCAATAAATAATAAAAATAATTAGAAATATGTATACCACATTGCTGCTTCTCATGGGAAGATGTCTTAAAATTCTCTTCTTAATAAAAATATCCTGGTTAATACTTCAAAAGTTATCCAGTTTGTGACTTTCTATGCTTTTCAAAAATTTCTGAACCATAGTTATTCTTTCATTCAGAAAATCCTGGCCAAATATGGGACGAGGAATATGGTCGAAGAGAATCTCTATGCAGACTGCTTAGCCTGTGGGCTGCTATTACTGGACAGGAAGGGATTTTACTTGTGTGTTTTTTCTTTCTCATTCACCTTTGTGTTTTCACATAAGCCAACAGGTGCAAACAGCATATTTTAGAATTACTTCTGCAAGCTACTCTTCTATCTTTAGTACTGATTTCAGTATTTACTTTTTAGATATTTCAAAGATATGTTTGTACATTTGAAATGTTTAACAATTTGGAAACAACCAAAGCTAATGGAAATCCCTAATATTCTATAGATGGTGTTCTACAGTTTGCTCTTTACTCTTTACAAGTAGTAGTTGATTTAAGAGTCACTGAAATTTCGTGGCATTCGTTTGTTATTATTTCTTCTTGCCAAAGCTGAGTTAATACATATAGTCATGGGCATTCAGTTAGAGTTATTCTAGTATGGTGGACGTGGTGGCTCACACCTGTAATCCTACCACTCTAGGAGGGTGAGGTGGGTGGATTACTTGAGTTCAGGAGTTTGAGACCAGCCTGAGCAAGAGACCCCATCTCTACTAAAAATAAATAAATAAATAAATAAGAAACAGCTGGGTATAGTGACAGGTGCCTATAGCCCCAGCTACTTGGGAGGGCAAGGCAAGAGGATGGCTTGAGCCTAAGAGTTTGAGGTTGCTGTGAGCTATGATGACACCAGAGTGCTCTACCTAGGGTGACAGAGTGAGACTCTGTCTCTCTCTCTCTCTCACACACACACACACACACACACTGTTTACTGTGATTTTTGACTATGTTATTTAAATGTCTTCTTGTTATCTCTTCTGTCTCTGAATTCCTTACTACCCTGGGGGCAATCTAGTAAATCTCATAAATGTAGGTTTGATGCTTACCCTTTATAAGTATGTTTAAAATTCGTATCCTGTAGGCTTTAATTTTTTAATATATGAGCATAATTACTTTGATCTTAACCTCTTTCATATATCATTCATCATAGATCTGATCAGGAATCATAGAATCTTAGAAATACAAGGAGGAGATGAACATCATTATGTTCATAACTCAATCTTAAAAGAAAAATGTTTGTAAGGTGTTGTTATAAGCATACAGCACATAGAAGGCAATCTGGATTTGTGACAATAAAAGCACACACTAGTTGGTGGTATGGAGGGAAACCCATGCTATATCCATGAGCTCTTGTTTTTCTTTCTTAAAATAAATAATAACAATATTTTCTAACCCACTTTCTTTAGTTTCTTTTGGGGGGGTCTGATGATCTAATATGTATAAGATCACTTTACAAAAAAGTGAAGTATCTCATAGCAAAATTTCTGCAATATTTTATTCCCAGGTAAAATATGCATTTTTGAAAATTCTAATTGCTAGTGGTATATATTTTTAAAATTTTTTGTGTTAAAAGAAAGCAGTGACATTTAACACTGACCAGAACTGGGAAAAATGAACAGTTTATAATTCTAAAGAAACTTAGAGTGTCTGTTAAATTTACTTTAAAAATTAATGAGAGTATTGGAGTTTATAGTTATCCTTCATTAGAAACTCAACTGGATAGACTAGAGAAAGGGCCAACTGCTATCTATAAGCCTGTTTTTCACATTTCTGTTTCACAAAAAAGATTCAAATCCCCAGCTCTTAAGGGGAAAATAAAAAAAGTCTTCCAAGCTGCCAGCCGCTCAGAGCTATATAAAGTAAAATGGAGGTGGGAGAACAAAACCTTTCAGGATGGAGCAGAGGCCATGTAAACAGATGTGGGTGAATTGAATGGGAAAGGGTGAATAGTTGCTTTGTTCCTTGCTTTCTGTTTGTACCACAGAGGGTCCGCTCTGTACAAGTCTTTCTGACAGATGACGCACCACATAACTCTTCCTGCTGTAGAAACATGCACAGTCTGATATTTGCTAAACACGGGCACCCTGAGCTCATGGCTACCTTTATTTCAGTGAGTGTTTCGCGTAGGACCAAACATTTATGCTAATTTTGAAAGGGAATTTATGAAGACCATAACTGAAAAGCCAATGAAATTTTGCGTTTTCATCTGCTGACAGATAACCATCAGTCTCAGACTGCATTGTGGAAGGATAAACACTGTATACGCATTTCTCAAAGTTACATTCATTATTAATAGGCATTAAATGGTATTTTAGCTAAAGAGAGGGTAAATGTTTCTGAAGAGACATACTATTATGAATATAGACAACATATTGAACTGAGCTATCTATGTAATCTTCAGTCTTTTTCTTAAAGATTCAGGTAAAAAAGGACACAGTAAGGTTGAATTACTCTACATATGTCCATTGATTTGTTTTGTGAGAAACTGTTATTGTTGCTTCTTGTAAAAGGTCACAGACACCAGAATTTGGAAATCTTCCCAGGTTCCTTTAAATAACCCCAGGGGCCTGGCATTTTGTGATCCAAGATCTCTTGTTGACTAGGTGGGTGGGTGGGAGGGTGGTTGAAGGGAGGGAAATGTCTGCTTCATTTTTTATTGTACTCTTATTTTGAGTCAAATAAAATCAACATCGGCCCCTAAGGCCAGTAGTAGCCTGCAGCAGTAAAGCATAAAATGTTCGTTCATAAATGTATATGGTCATATTCAACTCTTCCCCTCTAGTAGATTTTTATTTCACATGGAACAAAATAAATGAGTCTCCTGAAAGCTGGTGGATTTACAGCTTGAATTTACTATTCTTCTAGCATGGTGTTAACTTCACTAATAAAAGTGTTGTGTCTGCTTTGCAGAAAATTCTCCACTGAAACAAATCATACCTATCCAGACAAAAGAGGGGGGCATAACTTCAAAAAAAAAAAAAAAAGGAGAAGAAGAAGAAAGAAAGAAAGAAAAAGAAAGAAGAAAAAGAAAAGAAATAGCGAAAACCAAGAAACTTGAGAAGGTATTCTTTTCCCTGAAAGGTGTATTGACCAATAATAAATATTAAAAGGCATAATCTTAGATGCTGCAGTTAAAATGTTGTAATCACAGAGAGTTCTCCTACTAAGTCCTATATCCTCTTGTATTTTCCAAATACTTCTCTTTCATGAGTTACTTAATTTGTGTAAATGCGTAGAATTTTTCTTTAGAAGAAAGGAAGAAAAAAAGATATGGTCTTTGAGTACAACAAAATATTGTTAGATAGAAAAATATCTATCTAACTAGATAGTCTTTCATATCTAGAAGGTATTTAGTAGTATAATTGGGAAATTATAGTTATAAATCATTTATTGATTATTTCAATATAGCCAGAAGAATTGTAATGCTACCAACACAAGGAAAAAATAAATGTTTGTTGTAATAAATATCCCAGCTACCCTGACTTGATTGTTATACATTGTATACATGAATCAAAATACTGTGTATACCCCCAAAGTATGTACAACTATGAGTTATCAATTAAAAAATAAACTTTTTTTTTAAAGAAAAAGCATATCGTCTTGAAATTTATCAGTTTTCTAGTTACATCTTTAAATATAGTATTTGTGTAATTCTTGATAAGCTTTTTGGAAATACTTAGAAGCAAATAAAAAAGGTAGCTTTTTTGAATTTCTTCTTCTGCCCTACATTCTGACTTTGTCATTAATAAACTCATCTGCTTCAGGCACAGAACCAAACAAACAAACAAAACACCAACAAGGGAGAGAAGGACAGAGGGGAAAGTGATGCTTAAGGGAAAACAGAGTTTCCTCTTTTCTCTGCCTCTCTGCACAGCCCTCCTTTTAGTCTCACTGACTGGGCTGGGCCCTTCTCTATACATGAGCGTGTCTCATGCATTCATGGGCGGCTGTGACACCACAGCCCCTTTTGTTCAGAACCAGATAATTGCTCTCCCCTTCTCTCAGCTGCCATATGGTGCAGTGGAGACCAACTTACAAAGACAGACTTGGAGAGGGAAAGACTGAAAGAGGAAAGGAAGAAAGAAAATCAAGAAACAGCAGATGAAACTGATTTATGTTGGATGTTAATGGAGCAAGTGAGCAAGGCGGAGCTAGGAAGTGAGAGGGTAGAGGAGGGGCAAGGAGGGGCTCTGGGGAGCCGGATGTTCTTGGAATATGAAACCTCAGCCGAGCAGCCAGGCTGCTTCCCGTGCGAGGCAGGCTCTGGTTATTCTCCATATATGGTGCTTAAAACTGAACACTTACACGACAGTTATTTTTCATTTAACAATAGGCATATTAAAATTATTCCAGTTATTTCTAACGCTCCAAGCTTTATTTTATTTTACCATAGCAACAATAATTAGCAAAACCAAATGTATTATGGTTTTATCCATATTCTCACATGCTGGGGGCTCATTAATGTTTAGTATTTTGTACAGCTACCCTCTTCATAATGAAGTTGTAATGTGAGTGGTTTTTCTCCCCTTAGTCATTCGATGTACTCTCCAATAGTTCTATTAACACGATATTCTGTTTTGAAAATTTGGGAGCCTGCTTTTTCAGGAGCCTGACGAATCTTGTGATGGCATAATTTATAGTATTTTTTTTTGATAAATCAAATGAATACTAATATGTGCAGAGATTTTTAGGTTTTAAAATTAAAGTGGACAGAAAGCACGATGCAAATAGACTTGTCCACTTTAAAAAAGCTACGTTAATTATGACAAAAAAATTAATTTCTCTCTCCAATTATTTTCCATATAGTATCATGTACTGGCATATTGATCATATTTCATGAGTCCTAAAAGACTGAAGTATAGTACTTTCCCATAAGAATAGCTTGATAATTTTGAACATTTCTTCAGTGAAACAGTAACAGTAGCAGCCTGATATTTTATATTTAATCCTGACCTGATAACCTATGATGAAAAAATGTTATATAAAACTATTCATTATGATTTTATGGAGTCCACGGCAGAGTTAAGTGGACTCCATTTAACTAACTTAAGTTAAATTATTTGTTACGTATTTTTTTCAGATATAATTCATTATTTAATATATTATAAAGTATACATCCTGGCCTGCTGGAAATTGTTTTTCACTTGTCATCTGGCATTTCACACCCTACTAATTTTATTCCTGCTTATGGGAATAAAATTACTTCTCAATAAGTAGTCGATACAGTTACTTCTCAATATATAGTGGATTTTTCTGAAGTTTCCATTTTAAATGCAATATGCCAGGACTCAAACTTTGGATTTCTTTTCATCTCTATCTACACTTATTCCTTCAAGGATCGTATCTAATCTCAGGGCTTCCATTCCTTCCATAGGATAACAATTCTCCCTTTCTGATTTCTTGCATTCTGGTTGTCTATTTCTAGATGTCACCTCAGTGTATGCTGGGGTTTGTCTGATGGGAATCTCAAACTCGAATATCCAAAACTAAATTCCTAATCTGCACCCAGTCACTCTCTCAATTAGTGAAAACTGTACCCTATTTGTCTCTGAGGCCACATTTCTTGAAATTAGAGATTTTTTCTTTCTGTGTCACCATGTTTCCAATGCATCAGCAATCCCTGTTAATTTTACCTTCAGAATATACTTAGAATCTAACTACTCCTAACCACCACTCTAATTTGGGGCCAACTTACTATTGATTTTACCTTGAATTATTTTGATAATCTATTTATTGGCCTTCTTGGTCCTATTCTTACCCTTATACTGTATTCTCAATAGAGTAGGCAAAGTAACCCTTGTAATACTTTTCATGCCATTTCTTGGCCTCTGTGCATTAAAAACCGGAGAATAATCTGACTACCTATGACCTCTCTAACCTGACTGAGTTACACTGGCTTATTTCATATTCCGCAAATGCAGTAAACATTTGGGACTTTGATACCAGCAATCTGGCTGTCTGGAATGATCTTTCCCAATTTGTACTCACTTTCTGCAGAATTTTTCTTACATGCTATCTAGGTAACTCTCTTCCTGACCCTCCACCTAAAACACATTCTTCTTCCTTAGTATATTTTTCCATAGCACATTTCCCTTTCAAACTCTCAAGTTTAAGAAAAATATGAAAAGAAATAATTCTTTCTGTGAGAGGAGCAACACAAGACACTGGGAAGCATTGAAAATATCTGACATGTCTCCTTGTGAAGTCTAGATTATAGTTGCCGTGTCAAGTTACTATCAGAAATAGAACCCCTGGAAAGAAATAATTGTTTTTTTTTTTATTTTCTAGCCTAAATATATATGAATTATCAAAGCACTTTTCTATTTACTATTCTTCTCTTTTTTCACCCGTTTCCCAAAATTGAAGAATTGGTATATGTTGGGTGCTGCGATCAACTCCTCCACAGGACTCCCTAAAATGAACAGACTTTAAAATAAAAAGGAAACCACAAATAAATGAGAAGAAATTAAAATTAATATTCCATAAAGAGGAAAGAAACTGATAATTAGTAAAATGAAAGTAGCAACCCAAATTTACTTACTACTATTCAAAAAGGCAAGTTAAATGAAAAACTTAGAAATAAAACATGTATCACTCTCACATGGCAAAACATTTGGCCTATTGTGTATTTAGTAAATGGTGAGAAGATAAAATTTCTCTATTTTGAAGTAGACAAAGGTCCTAACTAGCTTCTTCCTTAACCTCAATTCTTTTCTTTTATAGTAAACATATATTAGAAGAACTCACTGTGGAAAGTTCTTTAGTGAGAAATAAACCAGAACATGGAAAAAGATCATTTTCAATCAATATAACCAAATAAAATCATCCAAAGTTGCTTTTATGAACTAGAAAGCATGGGTCTAGAGTCAGTGGTGGCACAGTTCAAATGCTTAATTGCCAAAAGAGGTCAGTGAAGTTGTTAGCTACTTTGAGTCTCTGTTTCCTCATTGGTTATTGAGGACAATAGTATTACCACAAATCTCTGTGGTGATGGTGATAATAAATACTTCTAAGGCATACACTGGCATATATAAAATGCTCTCAAAAGTGCACATCTTATTTCTGTAATAAAATGTGGAATGGTACATAAAAGAGATATCGAAATCATTTAGCCATCTTTCTCCTTATAAAATTTAGAAGCTCATGGTATTTCAATTTAATTTTATATAATCTTCTCTTTGGAGATTTAACTAGCACAATAAACAAAAAGGGAAACTAGTAATGGAGACATCTGGTACCTCGATCAACACTGTAATCTGATTCTTTCCAAATAAGTCTCAAGAAAAACACCCAAGTCTAGTTGACAACACATAGAGACAGATTCTCCTGATCTCAACCTAAGGTTTGCTTAATATTTATAACTTGTTTTCTTTAACTTTTCAAAAATGTTGAAAGCTATTTCAAAGAAATCAGCACTAACTTGTTCTTGAACACAGGCACTTTGCAGAGCTTCAGTGGATGAGATGAGGGAGGGTGTGGTTTTAAATGAGCTCTTCCATTGTGCCCTGTCAGCTCATGCTGCTCTAGCAAAATACCAAATATTGGATGGCTTAAATAAGAAGCATTTATTTGTCATCATAAAAATGCTGGCAGGTTCACCTCTTGGTGAAGGCCTCTTCCCTGCTTTCAATCGGCATCCTTCCCATTGTATCATCACATGGCACAGAGAGAGAGAGTCCTTTGCTCTCTTTGCTTTAAGAACGCTAATACTATTATGGGGGCCTCATCCTCATGACCTCATCTAAACCTAATTACATCCCAAAGCCCCTCCCTCCCGAATATTATCCCATTGGGGGTTATACTGGGGAGATTCAACAGATGCATGGCGAAGAGCACTACTGTTCAGTATTAGCACATTGTCAAGCAGGAGAAAACCTGAAATAAATTTACCAACTGATAACAATTGTTACTGATAAGTATAGTGATGTTGATTTTGGATGACTGGTCCCATCCTTAGATGATACCTTTCTTTGCATGTCTGTTCCTTATGCGTGTTATCATCTAGACTTGCTTAATGTATCCACTCCTTTCATCTGTTTGTCTAATTACGCAAAGTGCTGCTACTATTTTTCAGCTTCACCATATTCCTTGAAGCAGCACGGTGCCAGTTTACACATAGTTGTTCTCCTCTCTCTTCTAATGGTAGTTTCCATTTAGCTCAGTAGATGAAGTAGGCGTGATCCACCCTGGGCAAATGAACAATGAATGAATATGTGTAGGTCAAAATGATAGAAAGACTAACTTCTAAGGTTATATTATTGGAGCAACCTCTTTGAGTGTGACATACTGTGTATGAAGCTCTATGAACAAGGTATTAATTCTGCTGAGGATTTTCAATGTCCTTCCCCCAGTTAATATTTATTTTAGCTTATAAGATATGTATTACTATGTCTATTTACAGACACTGAAACTGAGATCGGCAGTGATTAAAATATCTTGTTCCAAAACCCATACCTTGCATGAAAACAGAGCCACCCATCTTGTGATTTTTAAGTTCAGGCAATTCCACTAAAATGAGTTTAGTATTAATATATTAGTGGAATACATGATAGATTACCAATAGCTGATTTTAAAAGACTGCTTTTTCACAAAATCATATCTTTAGTCATTTGGAAAGTTGGATGCTACACATGTGTTATAGAACTTAAATTGGGAGCTCCTCTTTCCTTTCTGCATATTGTCCATAGAATATTCTGGCCTTCTTGGCTTATTGAATAGTCATCTCGGTCATATATTATTACATAGTGTACAATTTAAATAACAATGCAACCATAAATTAAAATGTGGCAATAAGAGTTTGAATCCTTGACTCTATCTAATTTCACCTGTTTTTAATTGTAACTTAAAGAAAGACCAATTGAACTAAATCTAAAAAGACAAAGAAGGCTGGTTTTGTAGTACAGGCAAATGCACAGCTGTTGCCCTGGGTAGAATGCCCTGGCATCATACCTCAGAGCAACCTCCAACTCGGGCTCAAGTGATCCTCTTCCTTCGGTTTTTCTATTTTTAGTAGAGACGGGGTCAGACTTTAGCTCAGGCTGGTCTCGAACTCATGAGCTCAAGTAATCCACTCACCTAGGCCTCCCACAGTGCTAGAATTACAGGCATGAGTCACCGTGCCCCACCAAAAATCAATGTTTTTAATCCCTCAGATGTTACTGGGGATATCACAATCAGTTTTGTGGTTCTGGAGTATTTCCTCTTTATTGAGGAATAAATGGATAGAAGATGAGAAAGGCAATCAAGAAATTAGGTGGGGGACAGAGTAACAGAGGACAGAGCTTTGATATACAACAAAGAACGATGACTTGAAGGTAGAATTCTCTGGTTCAGATCTTGAGTTCGCCATTTACTAACATTATAACTTGCCTTTTTGAACACCATTGTCCTGGTGTTCAAAACAGGAACATTAATTGCATTTAGAATCCTCCAAAATTTTTACAATGTTCAAGTTCATGTACTTTATGCAAAAATGTGTGCAAAATATAAGTGCTCAATCGTTATTAGTTTCTTTTATTCGTGTGGGTACTTATCTTCCCAATTACAGTGTAAATTCCTTTAGAGGAAAGAATTTACTCTGTTTTAACATTCTTCATCAACAAAGTTTACTTCAGTAGGTCTTATGTAATAATCATTTAGTTAGGTAATAAACAAACAACCCAAAAACATGGAAGGAAAAGGGAACTGATGTTTAAGAAGGTAAAGGAGAGTCCACATGATAGGATATTTCCAGTAAATGACTCTGAAACTTCTCCTTTTTGGCCTGTGCTTTGCTTAGTTGAAGTATAGAAAATCTGTGACTGCAAATTTTTTAATCACTAAGATATTTTTTCCCAACTTGATCAATAATGGACTCAGTACCAAGAAGAAGCCTTTTTTTGCAAACTGTACATTTTCTTCTTAATTTGTATAAAATAAAAATAAAATGGGAAGATTTGTGCTATTTACTGAAAGACAAGGATTCCCATCCTATAGCACAAGTCACACACACACACCACACAGGAGCCCACGGGCGTGCATACCACACCTCAAACTTTTGTGTTAATAAATTGATTCCTTACAAAAATATAATTGGAAATCCAAGACTTATTGGGGAAACTCACAAACTAACTGAGGTGAAATAATTGCTTTCATTTTCTTCTGTTTTTCTAAAAGGGCTGACACATGCTGAGATGGGGAAATATGACCTCCTACACGTGTTTTCCATGAGGAATATGTTTGCTGCACAGCCGCTGAGTAAAAAGCAAGCTTCATTCCCTTGTGTGCAAAGGTAATTAGGAAAACAAGCCAGAGGAGTCAGGAATGCTATTTCTCAGTCTGCTTTAACCGTTGACAGACTATTTTTGCACCAAGTAGGGAGATATTCAGGTGAGGCAGACACCCCAGAGAATACTGGGGAAACAATTTCACATGGTTAATGCATTATGCTTACTCAGATATTCGAATAATATAATTCTTGTTTTGAATTTAAGCAACTTTTATACTATTTGGTATAGTGCCTGAGTCTAATCCTGCTTTCACAGTCCAGATTTCTCATAAAGAGCACCTTGTGAAGTTTGCCCTTCACCATGACGTGAATTCAATTAAGGTGATACTTTCTTTGCTCTGTGTTCTGATGAATTCACTGAAATACCACTGTCTCCTGATCAATGCTCAGGTATCTTAATGAGGTGAATGTCACCACTTGTTAAATTAATTTTTATTTTCTGGAATTCACATGATGGGAGTTTCCCTTGAGATGTCTTATAAAAAAAGAGCTGTGATTAAATATAGAATACACTTGCCCCTGTATAACTCCATCGGTGAGGGTATTGAAGATTGTATATAGTTCTTTCAAAGACATTTATTATAAACTAACAATCACTATTCCAATAAGACTGAGTTGGTAAAAGAACAACTTTAAACAAACTAATTGAACAAAGTTTGAGCAAAGAATGTGGAGCCCCCCCACCCCTGCCCCCAGTCAAAAAGACTGAGAAAGACTCTGCCTGGGAGGAGAGGATTTATGAACAGAACAAGGAAAATGACGTAAAGAAAATGCAAGTGAAAAGCAGAAACAGCCAGGTTGGTTACAGTTCTGCATTTGGTTTATTTGAACATGGTTTTTTTTTTTTTTTTCTTGAACATGGTTTTAACAGCTAGACACTCTTAATAGGCTGAAACTTGGTGAGTGGTGTGAGAGTAGGTTACAGCCTGTTTAGACAGCTAGTTACGTTACAGTTCACTATGTGTGGAACACACGTTATGCCCAACCTAAAATATGTTAAAGAGTCAGAATTAGGCTACACTTAAATTAACAAGGTAATGTTTATATTTTGAACAAAATATTTTTCCTTTATTTGGATTTCTAGAAGCTGTCTGAATTTCTGATCCAAAGCCCAAGTGGGGCTCCATTTATTAACCGTGATAGTTCTTTAAGCCTTCAATTACTAAAAATAGCTCCTAAAATTCTTGAACAATTTGATGTTTTGGAAAGAGATCTTTAGTTTAAAAGATGCTACTCCTGAATATGAAAATATAGCATCTATTGCTACCTAAGCAAAGTGGCAAATGTCTTCTAGGGGTTTAAGTACTTTTCATCCAACACTTACTCCATCCACTATTATGTATTTCTATGTAAGACCTTTAAATTGCTTAAATCTAGAAAAATCTAGAAAATCTAAACATTTCTTTTAAAATGTTGATAATCCCTCATGAAGTTTCTTTTTTCTCATTAAAACACAGATAGACTTTTATGTAGTTGTGTGTCCAGCCCAAAATGTAAACATGTTTTATCTAAAGGGAAAAATCAGTGACACTAAGGATATTTAAAAGTGAAGGTAGTTCTGCATTAAAAAAATTGCATTAAAAAAAAATTGCATCAAGAATTTGTGTAACTTTTGAAAGCCCACATTTTTACTATTAACTAAAGTTCCAAATGTACAAAAGCAGTTCATGAAACTAAAACACATGTACCCCCATAATATTCTGAAATAAAAAAAGTTCATACCGTGAGACAGAACTGGGAATAATATTTTAGAAAGGTAAGTATTCCTCCTTTCTATGAAAAAAGTTCATACAGCGAGACAGAACTGGGAATAATATTTTAGAAAGTGAAGTATTTCTCCTCCTCACTTTTTTTTCAAATTGTGAAAGAAAAAGTGGGGAGGGGAAATATTACTCAAAAATTACAAATTTCATTCTACCCTAGTTCCCTGGTTAATGACAGTGGCTGTCTTGCATTGCATGCTAATGATTGTTTGGTTTATGGCAACTGAAAAAAATACTACTAGACAAAATATCTGTTTCAATAATCAACACCTTAACAGCAATACAACTTTCATTACTTAAAAGGAGAGATCAATACCACATGCTTGAAGATTTTTGTACTATGGTATAATATGTAGTATAAATACGTACCTTCTAAACATGTATAAATTAATATGTATAATTAAATCTTTTTTAAATTGAGTATGTACTATAGTATAATATATATAGTATAAATATGTACCTTTCAATCGCACATGTAATGCATTGAAGCTTAATTGAACTATGGATTAGCATACGTTTGATGTCTCAATAATTAAAAGATTCTTGGGCATACTCACCAAAAATTATTTTTTTCTCATAGAAATGAGGAGTGAACAAACTTCTTCAGAGAATTGAAACTATTAAGTTATTGAGATTCATCCAGCTTTTACCCAACCAACAGCATTCTGGACTAAACGTACTCCCTAAGCCACAGCCCTCCCACCTCCTTCCGGCAACTCCAAACTAGAAACAGATTTAAAAAATACAATCCCAGGCTTTAGGATGAGGTTTATTTCTCATAGAGTATAAATCTTCTAGAAATGCTGGAAATGGTGGTTCTTGAGAAGGGGAATTGTTTTTCATAGGCTTATAGCTTTTAATGTCGAAACTGAAGCAGAGCAATTACATTCTTCATAAAATTACAATTTAGTGACTTCTGACCTTTTCCTCATCCGGTCCCCAAGTATTCCTCATTCCAATAGCAATAGCATAAGGGGGGAAAAAGACTCACATTTATAAGAATCAGCTTCTGGCAAGCATCATTTTAAAGAATTCACTTCCTGGCTCATGGTTTACATGACCTGTCTCCCCATGCTTATTTCTCCTCCTCCACCCTTCCCCCTTCTCCTGGTCACTGCCAGCTGCATCTTTAACTATTGCATTTACTCCTGTTTTCTGCTTCCTTTTCTTGCTACTTTCACATGCCTGGGAATGAAATCTGGTCAGAACCTTCTGGCAATACCCACCCCCCACCTCTGTTACTGCAATACAGCTACCTTGGACTTAGAACTCACTCAGAAGTAAAAATGCATCACGAATTGTTACCTGAGTCAATCCCTGTATTGTGTCTTTGGGTATTTCTTGGTTTTAAAAGCTGTTAGTTTTAAAGAAAAACTTGATTTATATTAATATCTATTTTTTTCCTTGGGGGGGAAGCATAAATATATGGTCATACATATTTATAGTGTAAATTAAGAATGTATACTATTTCATTATTTTGAATGCTAATCCATATTATTTGTACTCCTTTATGTTAAAAACAACATCCCCCCCCAAAAGAAACTCACTGGGGAGTCACAAGTATAAAGAACCAAATTTCCATTATTTGCCAATTCAGGAAATAAAAAACAAATATTCAGGCAAAAAATTAGGGTTTTGCCAAACCCACTCTCAGTTAAATCTTATTTTATAAAATCTGCATCATTAAAATTTTAAAAACAATAGACGAGAATCACACTGGAAAAAATAGAGAAACTTTTTAGTTGTTTCATTTTTAAGTGAAGAGAATTCCCTAGTAATTTCTCTAGTTTGAAAAAGTTTCAATTAAATGTAAAATTACATATCTTTAAAAACTTAGTTGAAAAGGAAAAGAGCAACAATTTAGCCTTGAAATTATATTTCTTAGATGTTTACTCATATCTGTACCAGCTTTTATTTTTCAAATTGGAGTTGAAAAAAAATCTGTTTACAATATGGTATGTGACAGTATAATTAAATCTTTTTTATAACTAAAAAGGAAATAAACTCTTTCCTTATTCTTGTTTTATCAATATGATCATCTTTCACTCTTGGTTTCTGCTTCTGATTATCTATTTCCTTGTATCTATTTCACTACCATATGGTTACTTATCTCCACATTTTTTCCATTCAAATTCCAAAGAAAGAGTTTCAAATTCATTTATGAATAACTCAGCATATCATCATTTTCTTTCTTAGCCAATGATTTTCTGTGAAGACTCTTCCAGATTTGCTTACTTACAAACCTTTCTGGTAAAGTTAGTGGTTACTCTTCCAAGGGAGGCCCTGGACTTTCCTTCTTTAGTAAGTGTTTCAGCAGAATGGGTTTCCTTAGAAGACCTGTAGGTTCAGAATGAGTCCTGAGAACAATGGGTTGGAGAAGTGAAGAGGGTGGATGGGGACTGCTGATAGCTTTTGGGCTGAACCAAAAGGTATCACTGGGAAGAAAAGTGGAGCTGAAGCTAGAGAAGTCTCATGGAAGGCTTGATGTGAGATATTGTGTCAGAGTGTACAGTCTGAAATTAGTCATAAACACTGAAGGAAGCTGCTTTTATTACCCCAAATTTGCATTTAAAAACAAGCAATCATACAGGTGAAGTGTATTCCTTAAATTTTGTGCATTGAGTAAGTGTTAGAGCCAGGATAAAAGGAAGTTATCTTTCTCTTGCATCAAAGTTTTGTCAGTTGAGCCTCAAGGTTGCAGAATTTTCCAGTGTCACCTGCCAATAGCAATGATTATTTTTGATGATTAAATGCAAGTTTCTAATTGCATTGTTTCTTTTTAGTGAATGATTTAAGATAGCAAAATTGTCATATATTATGTTTTTCTCCTTGCATTTTGTTCATTAATTTATTCTTGCTTATAATTTCTTATTTTTTTTTTCTTTTCTCTTTCTTCCCTGGCCTTTTCTGAATTGACCCAAATCAATGTCTTTTTGTTTGTTCCTCCCTGAATTTGAAATTTAACATCTGTTTCTATTTTACAGGTGGTTCTTCTAAAATGAACAACATTACTTTTCTATTAAGGCCTAGAACTAATTAGAATCCATAACCTTATATACACTATAGATAAGAACTTCGGCAAGGTTTTATATGAACCTTTCCTAACTGGGTTAAACTAAAATAATCTGAAATTTACTTGCAGGAAATTAGTTTTATATATTTTCCTTCATTTTAATAATATTTATATTAATTAAACTTTATAGCCTTACTGTGGACAAGGTTTCACATACCACATATTTTAATTCTGTATAGTAATCCATCTCTAATAATAATATACTACTCACTTATCCTAAAATGTCACTATTGCAAACAATACAGAAACTTTAATAGAATTCTAAAATTCCTAGATCATAAGATGGACATGTTTCTAGAATCTACAATTCCTAGATCATTAAGACGGACACGTTTTACTCCTATGCTTACAAATGTAGTTATAGAAATGCAATAGATGAGATTTTCCAAATACTGCCATGTTTTAAAAATGTTTCCTCTTTTTCAGATTGATAAAAAAATCTTTTCAGATGGTGATCAACCACTCATATTTTTGGTTTTTATGAATTGTTTAATCATATCCTTTATAAAAAATTTCTATTGGATTATTTATCCCTCATATTGAAGTATAAAATTTATTTTCATATTTGTGCTATTATGCATTTTTTCACTCTAGGCCTAATCCTGTGTACTGTATCATTTGTCAAAGTACAATTGTAAGAATAATATGCTCTTACTATGGTATATTAATAGTAATATCATAATCATATTAGTCTTTGTCATGTATTAAACCCATCCTTCTCTACTTACTAGCATTAAGATATTCATTTTCATAGAGTATAGAAATAAACACACACATAAATACATATATTATTTTAGAAAGATTTATTTCTAAATTCATCTTGAATTTTCACTTTTTTAAATTTAATTAAATTTTTGGAAAACTGAATATTTGTCAGTTATTTATATTTGAATATGTATTCAGTTAACTGAATATTATCCCTGGAAATTTTTCAGCTATTACTTCTCCAAATATTATTTTGTCTTTGTTTTTTCTGTTCTCCATTCTGAAACTCCTACAAGAAATATGTTTGGTTAGAGGAGACAGAGCAAGATGACTAAATAGAAACCTCAAGCAATCATCACTCTACACAAACACCAAATTCAATGATTGTCCCGGTAAGTAAGCACCTTTAGGTAAGAGGTCACAATACCTGGCTTCAACGTGACATTAAGGAAAGATGAAAAGAAGAGTGTAAAAACCCAATCCCAATTGTCTATTCCCCCTTCTCCCATTCTCAGCAGTGCCAAGCCAGAGTAGAGAGAGTGAAGGGGAGGAGTGAAGTGATCATGGGACTTTTCCCTGAAACTCAGACCTGCCCTGGCACAGGGGAACACAACACAGGGCACAATTCTGATAGTATCCAAGGAGGACGCATGTAGACCAGTCTGACCACAAGGAAATCTTCTGCCTCAAAACTAGAGTTCTGTCCAGCTCCACCACTGGCTGACAAGTAATCTGGGGTCTGAACCAACTTCATAGGGAAGTTGGGCCACAAAGACTGCAGTCCTTGGGCAATTCCAGCAGCTGTACTGTTTGGGAGCCAGTGGTAAGATGCACTTGAGATGCACATGACATAGTGAGATACCATTGAGGGTGGCAAAGTCAATACCCAGTTACATTTTCCCTAACTGATGGCAGTGCAGCTCAGAAAACGTCTTCTACTACTTGGGGGAAAGGAAAAGTCAGATGACTTTGTTTTACAATGTGGGTACCAGCTCAAGCACAATAAAATAAATTGCCAAGAAGATTCCTGAAGCTCCTGATTCTAGGCCTTAATTCCTGATGGCATTTCTAGACCAACCCTGGAACTGAAGAAAAAATGTTGCTCTGTAGAGAAAAACCCAGGCCTCACAGGATTCACCACTTGCTGACTAAGGAACCCTTAGGATTTGAATAAACATCAGGTAACAGTCACCATGGGCTTTAGGTAAAACTGGATTGACATCTCATCCACAGATGGTACGGTCCTAGGTTACAAGGGAATGCCCACGTTACTTCTCCTTCAGATCCAGGAGACCAGCACAAAGAGTGAGAGGAGATAGTGAAAGTCTTTGCCTGGAGGGAATTTTCAAAGATCTTACTCAAGCAGTAGCACTGAGAAATTTCTAAGAGTCACAGAATTTCTGGGTTTAGGGCAAAAGGATGCTTATATGGCTGCAGTGACCAAAGGTTTGGATCACAAAACTAAATACCTGTATAGCCTTCTCAAGAAGAATGGGTTCAAAAAAGCTCACTTTGTAAAGGTTAAAATAAATACCTAACTCGTCATGTCCAAGACATCAATGAACATTTACAAACACCAAAACCATTCAGGAAAAGATAACCTCATCAAATGAACTAAAGAAAGTATTACTGAGAAATCTTGGAGTGATACAGATATATGATGTTTCAGAAAAGGGATTCAAAATAGCTTTCCTGAAGAAGCTCAATGAACTTCAAGACAAAACAGAGAAGAAATTCAGAAGCCTGTCAGAGAAAAGTAACAAAAAAGATTGAAATAGTAATAAAAGAAACTGAATAATTCAATTGACAAACTGAGAAATGCATCAGAGTCTCTTAACAACAGAGTTTACCAAGCAGAAGAATGAAATAGTGAGCTTGAAGACAGGCTGTTTGAAAAGACACAGTCAGAAGAGAAAAAGAGTAAAGAATAAAAAAGAATGAAACATTCCCTGTAAGACCTAGAAAATATCCTCAAAAGGGCAAATTAATGCTTTAAAGAGGAGGTAAAGGGAGAGAGAGAGAAGAGGGAGAGAGAGAGCGAGAGAAAGATAGATTTAGGTAAAATGTTTATTCAAACAACAGAGAATTTTCCAAACCTACAGACAGATACTGATATTCAGGTACAAGAAGGCCATAGAACACCAAGCAGATTTAGCATAAATAAGAATTTCTCAGGGCATTTAGTAATCAAGCTCCTAAAGGTCTTTAATAAAGAAAGGGTGCTAAGGGAAGCAAGAAAAAAGAGAAAAATAACATAAAATAGCACCAATACCTCTGGCTGGCTGCAGACTTCCCAGTGGAAACTTTATTGGCTACAGAGGAGTGACATTGTCAAAGTCCTGAAGGAAAAAATCCTTAACCCTAGAATAGTATATCCTACAAAAATGTCCTTTAAACATGAAGGAGATGTAAAGACTTTCACAAATAAACAAAAGCTGAGGGATTTTATTGACACCAGAATTATACTAAAAGAATGCTAAAGGACTTATTCAATCTGAAAGAAAAGAACTTTAATGGACAACAGGGACATCATCTGAAGGTAAACAATACTTACTGCTAACATTACGTCCCCAAATACAGAATATTCTATTGCTGAATTTATGATATATAAACCATTTATATATTGCAAAGGAAGACAAAAAGATTAGTCTATTAAAAATAATTACAACAACATTTGGAGGAAGAGATAGTATAAAAAGATAAGGGAGACAATAAAAAGTTAAAAAGAGGGGAATGGAGTTAAAAGGTAGTATTTCTATTAAACTTCTCTGTGCTTGTTTATTTCTAAGTAGATTTATCGGATGTTTAAAAGGATTGGTTAGAAAATGATTTTTGTAAGCTTCATGTAACCTAAAATTACAAAATCTACAACAGACAGACACAAAAAAATAAAAATCAAAAGTAAAAAATTAAAACACACTACCAAAGAAACACGCTTTTAACAAAGGAAGACAGGAGGAAGTAATAAAGAGAAAGCTACAAATTAACCAGAATTCAAATAACAACATGGTATCAGTAGTCTTTATTTATATGTAATAAGATTAAATTTTATTGATTAATGCTGAATAGATTTAAAAAAATATATAAATGCCAACTATATATTGTCTGCAAGAAACCCACCTATAAAGACGCACATCACATATACACTGAAAATAAAGAGACGGAAAAAGATATTTTATGCAAATAGAAACTGAAAAAAGAGCAGGAATAGCTGTATTTCTATTAGATAAAACAGATATAAACTGTTTAAAAAAACAGGTAAAAACTTCAAAAAGCGAAAAAGGTTACTATATGACAAAGGTTTCAATTCAGCAAGTGGTAATACTGATTTTAAATATATAGGCACCCAACACTGGAACACTCAGATATATAAAGCAAATATACTCAGTGCTAAAGAGATGAATAGACCCCAATACTGTTCTCATTAGAGACTTTAGCATTTCATTTTCAGCATTGGATAGATCATCCAGAGAGAACATCAGTAAAGAAACACTAAACTTAATCTGTGCTATAGACATAAAAGATCTAATAGATAGATTAGAATGTTTCATTCAACAGCTACAGAATACGCATTCCTTTCCTCAGCTCATGGGTTATTTTCAAGGGTAGACCGTATATGATGCTACTAAATCAGTCTTAAAATATAAAAAAGTATATAAAATATTTTCTCTGATCATAATGACATAAAACTAGATTAAATAACAAAAGGAACATTGAAAAATATACTAAAGCATAGAAATTAAACAATATGTTACTGAACAGTGAGTCAAATAATAGACTAAGAGGAGAACTAAAAATTTCTCATAGCAAATGAAAATGAATGCACAACATATCAAAACCTATGGACTACAGCAAAGGAAGTAATCGGAGGAAAGTGGGCTTACTTCGAAAACAGAAAAGTTTCAAAGAAATGAAATAATATATTGCAAAGATCTAGAAAAATAAGAACAAAACAAAACTAAAATTAATAGAAAAAAAGAAATAATAGACATTAGAGCAGAAATAAATGAAAGGGAACCCCTCCAAACTCCACAAAATATTAATAAAATGAACAGATCAAACAAATTCAGAAAGTTTCAGGATATAAATCAACATACAAAAGTCAATAGCATTTCAATTTGCAAAACGTAAATAATCTGAAAAAAGAACCCAAGAAAATGATACCATTTACAATAGCTACACGTAAAATAAAATTCTTAAAACTAAACTTAACCAGAGAAGTGAAAGATCTCTATAATGAAAACTATATAACTTTAACGAGAGATGCTAAAGACAATGCAAATGAAAAAAGACAAGATATTCTATAGGAATAGAGGAGTAGAATAAGGAGTAGAATAATCAAGATTGTTACAATATCCATACTACCAAAGCCATCTACAGATTAAATACAACTCCCATCAAAATATCAATGACATTCTTCAAAGAAATGGAAGAAAATAATTCTAAAATGTATATGGGTTCACAAAAGACATAGAATACTCAAAGCCATCCTGTCCAAAAAGAACAAAATTAGCGGAATCATGTTACCTAACTTCAAATCATACTACTGAGTTGTAGGAACCAAAACATCCTCGAACTGGCATAAAAGTAAAATATACCAATCAAACAGAATAGAGAACCCAGAAATAAACCCATACATCTGTACTGAACTTATCAATGACAAAGTTGCCAAGAACATATAGTGGGGAAAGGACAGTCTCGTCAATAAATGGTATTCGGAAAACTGGATAGCCATAGACAGAAAAATACCAGTAAACCCTTGTCTCTAACCATGTACAAAAATCAAACCAAAATAAATTATAGAGTTAAATCCCAAACTATAAAATTTCTAAAATGAAGCATTGAAGAAATGCTTCGTGATACCAGTCTGGTCAAGAAATTCTTCAGTAAAATCTTAAAGCACAGACGACCAAAGCAAAATAGCACAAAGAGGATCACATCAAGCTAAAAAGGTTCTGCACAGCAAAGGACACAAAGGACAAAGCAAAGGATCAACCCACAGAATGGGAGAAAAAAAATTGAAACTACCAGCTAACAGGGGTTAATAATGGGACTACACTTTTATCAAGTGCTCCATTAACTTTCCAGGAAAAAAAATCAAATAATTCTAATAAAAATTGGAAGCACATGTTAATAGACATTTCTCAAATGGTCACATACAAATGGACAATAAGTATATGAAAAAACGCTCAAATCATTAGTCATCAGAGAAACACAATGAAAACTAGAATGAGTGGCACCTGTGGCTCACTGGGCAGGGCACCGGCCCCATATATCGAGGGTGGCAGGTTCAAACCCAGCCCAACCAAACTGCAACAACAACAACAACAGAAAACAACAAAAACTAGAATGAGATATGATTCACCACAGTTAATTGGCTTTTATCAAATGGACAGCAAATAAGAAATGCTGGAGAGGATGTGGAAAAGGCCTGGAACCCTGTACACTGTTGGCAGAAATGTAAATTAGTGTAAATACTATGGAAAAAAGCATGGGATTTTCTTAAATAACAAAAAATAGAGCTACCTTATGATACAGTAATCTCACTACAGGGTATATATCCAAAGTTGGGGAATTCTATATATCAAAAAGTTATCCACACTCCCATGCTTATTCACAAAGTCAAGATTTGCAATCAGTCCAAGTGTTCATCATTGGATAAATAGATTAGGAAACAGTAGCTCATATACACAATGAAAGATTACGTGGTCACAAAAAATTTAAATCCTGTCATTTGCAACAACATGAGAGAACATCATGGTAAGTGAAATAACAAAATTTCACATGTTTTTGTTCATATATGGGAGCTGCCTCCTAAGAAACAGTTGATCTCACAGGAACGGAGAGTAAGATAATTGTTACTGTTTTGAGATTTTGTGATGTGGGCCAAACTGCAGATGCTGGTGTGGATGAGGAAAGAAGAGAATACTTTTACACTGCTGGTGGAACTGCAAACTAATACGACCTTCTTGGAAGGAAGTGCGGAGAACCCTCAAAGAACTCAAGCTAGACCTCCCATTTGATCCTGCGATCCCATTACTGGGCATCTACCCAGAAAGAAAAAAATCCTTTTATCATAAGGACACTTGCACTAGACTGTTTATTGCAGCTCAAATTACAATTACCAAAATGTGGAAACAGTCTAAATGCTCACCAACCCAGGAATAGATTAACAAGCTGTGGTATATGTACACTATGAATACTATTCAGCCATTAAAAAAAAATGGAGACTTTACAGCCTTTGTACTAACCTGGATGGAAGTGGAACACATTATTCTTAGTAAAGCATCACAAGAATGGAGAATCAAGAATCCATGTACTCAATTTTGATAAGAGAACCATTAATGACATGGTGTGGAAGGGGGAAAGGGAGAGCAGAGAGAGAAAGAAGGAGGGAGGGGGTGGGGTCTTTTTAAATTTTTTTATTTTTATTAAATCATAATTGTGTACATTGGTGCAATCATGGGGCACAATGTGCTGACTTCATAACAATCTGAAATATTTTCATTGAACTATTTAACATAGCCTTCATGGCCTTTTAATC
>CAUYON010130550.1:0-10604 GCA_963573935.1 Arctocebus calabarensis | reverse complement strand
CCTCAGCCTCCTGAGTAGCTGGGACTATAGGCGCCCGCCACAATGCCCGGCTATTTTTCTGTTTAGCAGTTTGGTTGAGGCCGGGTTTGAACCTGCCACCTTCGGTATATGGGACCGGCGCCCTACTCGATGAGCCACAGGCACCGCCCTTCCTCCTTTTTTTAAACAAAAAACTGATTTTGGTTTATTGAGGTTCAGATAAGCAATCTCACATTTTAGAGAAAATTTTGTTTCTATTATCTTCCTCATTTTCCAACTTTTTGGAATCTTGCCAGATTAATCAAAACAATTTTTCCAGTTCCCCTTTAATTCTCTTTACACAATTACTGGGGGGTTATTTTGGTGATTATTAAGAGCTGCACTAGTGATACATTCTCAACAAGAAAAAGCAGCAAGAGAATCAACAGAGTGAACTCAGTGCCTAGAGTCCCCTTAGAAGTATAAAAGTCTAGCTTGGCACCTGTGGCTCAACGGGCTAAGGCGCCAGACTCGTACACCTGAGCTGGCAGGTTTGAAGCCAGCCCTGGCCCGCCAAACAACAATGACGGCTGCAACCAAAAAATGGCCGGGTGTCGTGGCGGGTGCCTGTAGTCCCAAGTACTTGGGAGGTGGAGGCAGGAGACTCGCTTGAGCCCAGGAAATGGAGGTTGCTGTGAGCTGTGATGCCACAGCACTCTATCCAGGGTGACAGGTTGAGGCTCTGTCTCAAAAAAAAAAAAAAAAAAAGAAGTATAAAAGTCTCTAACTATATTTGTAGTTTTCTGCTATTTTTATTACTAGGACAAAAATTGTGTTTTATTGTTTTCCAATGAAATCAAAGTGGTCAGGTACATTATAGATCAAATTTCCTTTTTAAAGATTAGTCAAAGCATATAATTATACTTAAACGATGGTTCTGTTAGAGTAAGGAGACTAGGGCAGATAGGACAGATGAGACAGATGCAGGGGCTTGAAGACTGGGTACAGGTGTTAAGTAAATAACCCTCAAGCTAACTTAGAGGGGTTGATAGCCTCAACAAGCTTCAGCCACCTTGTCAGCTACTCTGTCTTTAGCTAATTACAATATCATTTACATTGTGATTTTAAAATTTCTGTACCCTTGAAATCACCATGACAGTTTGGAGACAACAGCATAAAATTTAAAACATCAAGGAACCAAATTCCAGGAATTACTATATGAATTCTGAGTAAAAGCCAACCCTTAACCTTGAATATTTTTCCCCTCAATTAGTAAGACTTCAAGAGCAAGAGCAAGACCCTGTCTCTTAACAACAGCCAGCACTGGGTGGCACCTATGGCTCAAAGGAGTAGGGCTCCAGCCCCATATGCCAGAAGGTGGCAGGGTCAAACCCAGCCCCAGCCAAAAACCGCAAAAAAAAGAAAAAAACAGCCAGCGTTGTGGCGGGCGCCCGTAGTCCCAGCTGCTTGGGACACTGAGACAAACGAGGGTGACCAACTGAGACTCTGTCTCAATTAAAAAAAAAAGCTGTTAATTGCTGATCACCAAGAACTTGGAAAAAACCTCCCACTTGGAGGCTGCTAAGTTTCTTACAGTCCAAAATACTTACTATGAAATACACGACTCATGTCCTTAAAAACAACCCATCTCTAGGAAATTAAATAGGATAGAATTAATGAAAGAACCAGGTTACTTCATAAAATTATATTCCAGAGAATACAAGAGGCCTGGTGCCATAGAACCAAATTAAGTAATGCCTGTTTAAAAGCTAAACTGCACAAAAGTACAACCTACCCACAAGAAAATAATGGATATTATTAAAATTTAAAACTTCTAGTTATTTGTGCTGCAATCAATACCATCATGTGAAAAGAACACCCACAGAATGGGATATAATATTTGGAAATCATGTACCTGATAAAGGACTCATATCCAGAAAATATAATTCCTACAACTCTAAACTAAAAAGATAAGACAATTTAAAAGTGGGCAACAAACTTAGACAGTTCTCAAAAAAGGATAAACAGCCAATAAACATGAAAAAATGCTCATCATGTCATTAGGGAACTGCAAATCAAAACCATAAAGGAGATACCATTTCATACTTACTAGGATGTCTATGATCAAAGATAGACGATAACAATTGCTGGCAACACTGTGGAGACATTGAAGTCCTCACATATTGCTTATGGAAACGTGAAATGAAGCATCCTCTTCGGAAAAGCTTTGCAGCTCCTCAAAAAGCAGAATTACCCAGCAATTTACCTCCTAAGTAATATACCCAGAGAAATAACAAATAACATGCCCACACAAAAACATGTACATGAGACCTCATCTCTAAAAATAGCTGAGTGTTGTGGTAGGTGCCTGTAGTCCTAGCTACTTGGGAGGCTGAGGCAAGAGAATCACTTAAGCCCAAGAGTTTGAGGTTGCTGTGAGCTGTGATGGCACAGCACTCTACCAAGGCAACAGCTTGAGACAAGTTCTTAACTCAAATTAAGAACTCAAAACACCTGGACACAGAGATTGAATTTAGCACACTGAGTTGTGCTTTCAAGAAACACACACTTGCCTTGGCAGTTGCTAAAAACAACACAAAAAAATTGGCAGTTTAGTGGTACGACATTTTATGTTACCTAATCCCCATTAGCAATTATGTTTAAAGTACATGTCCTTTTTGCAATTTCTTTATAACTCTCAGTAGAATTTACAGGGTCAGGATAAGCAAAGGGAAGAAAAAAGAAATCACAAGTTTAAAGTCTGGCGTGTTCCCTCCCAACATACACAATTTGCTTCTGGTGTTGGCAAATTCATTCAGGATGTTATGGGAAGTATCTCTCCTGAACCCTATTTCAGCCATGCCCTGTAGATTTGGGCTAATATACCATTTTAGAAAATCCAGTTCTTGTCCCCAATATGATATTCTCAAAGAGATAAGTAGGTTACACAGCCTGGAACATGGGAAACAGCCTTTCAATTTGGGGGCTAAGTAAGATAATAAATAACTAAAAGACGGGTAGGCACGGTGGCTCATGCCTGAAATCTAGCACTCTGGGAAGCTGAGGCAGGCAGATTGCTTGACCTCACAAGTTTGAGACCAGCCTGTGCAAAAGCAAGACCCCGTCTTTACTAAAAATAGAAAAACTGAGGCAAGAGGATCACTTGAGCCCAAGAGTTGGAGACTGCTGTGAGCTATGACGCCACTAACTTTACTCAGGGCAAGGGCTTGAGACTCTGTCTCAAAAAAAAAAAAAAAAAAAGACACATTACTAGTTGAACTCCTGGTCTATCTACTAGTCCATTTATTATTACTCCTCCACTATCTATGAACACTTCACCAGTCAACTGAAAAAAATCCAATTGATTGTTAATGTGAATTAACATAATTCTCCTGCAACATGTTCTTTTGTATCAGTTGCTGTATTTACAGTACTAGGACATCAATTCTATCCTATTAATGTATTGCACCGGTTCTCAAACTGTGGGTTACGACCCCTTTGTAACAATGAAAATACATCCTGCATATCAGATCTTTATGATTCATAACAGTAGCAAAATTACAGTTATGAAGTAGTAACGAAAATAATTTTGTGGTTGGGGGTCACCAAAACATGAGGAACTGTATTAAAGGGTCATGGCATTAGAAAGGTTGAGAACCAATGATGCATAGGGATGGACAAGGATATAGAGTTCAACTTTAGGTGTGAGGCATTTACCATGGTAGCAGAGATTATGGAAGAAAATGAAGATGATCCTTCATAGGCGCTATCAGCAAAATTAAGAGAGAGACAGAGAAGGTTCTCCCTAAGTGTTAATACATGGTTCGGATTATAACCACGTCCAGGATTAACTGAATTATCTGAAGCACACATTCAAGACTGCCCTTCTGCCCACTTCAACTCATTTGACAAACACATTATCTTCTCCAATAAAATAGATACCTTTATTCATCAAGAGCAATCCACAAACATACACCCCCGACCCCTCCCACACATCTGAAAAAGACACTGTCACACAGATCAGAGAACAATAACCCTAGACAGAAAACTCTAATATCAAGACTTGAGAAAGGACTCTCAACTTTCAACCAGAGATATTAGGAAGGAAATACAAAGGAAGAAAAATCAAGAGAAAGTAATCAAGCTAAGGGGAATGCATCAGTACAAATAATTAAATTTGTTACTGTGAAATCGAACATTTCAGACCACCTACGAAAACCCAAAAATCCGGCTTGGCGCCTGTGGCTCAATAGGCTAAGGCGCCAGCCACGTACACCTGAGCTGGCGGGTTCGAATCCAGCCCGGACCCGCCAAACAACAATAACGGCTTCAACCAAAAAATGGCCGGGTGTTGTGGCGGGCGCCTGTAGTCCCAGCTACTTGGGAGGCAGAGGCAGGAGACTCGCTTGAGCCCAGGAATTGGAGGTTGCTGTGAGCTGTGATGCCAAAGCACTCTACCCAGGGTGACAGCTTGAGACTCTGTTTCAAAAAAAAAAAGTGACACAGTCAAATCAGTCTGACAAAGGCTGGAGTAATCACAACAGGTTTCTTTATTCTGTGGCCTCACAGACACTTAGTGTACTATACAACCCCAATTTTTATTTTATTTATTTATTTATTTTACAACCCCAATTTTTAAATCTCCCATCATTCTTGGCCATAGAACCCTCTCTCTCGGAACACCTTGAGGGGAGAAAATATTTTGAACACACTTTGGAAAACACTGAATTAAATCTAAGATTCTTTCTGACTGTGCCATTGAAAAATTTGTGGATTTCAAAGGCAGCGATATTTATATCCTCTGTTTATTAAGCACGTAACTATAAGTCAGGCACCGAATTAAGCTCTTTAGACACTTAACATTATTGTATCATATAATTCTTACAGCAACTCTGTGACCTTATGATAGTCCTCGTTTACTGCTGAGAAAACTAAAACCTCAGAGAGGTTAAGCAACTTGCCTACGGGCACACAGCAAACACAAGGTAGAATCAGGAATGTACATTTACCTATCCCTCAAAGCCCTGCTCTCATAGCCGGCAGGCCATACTTCAGCAGAGACTGCTGACTTTCTATGTATCACGGAGTTGACACAATAATAAACATCTAGGGGGGAAAAAAACAATGTGGGGTTAGCATTATTATTATCATTATTATTTGCAGTTCTTTTTTAGCCGGAGCTGGGTTTGAACCCGCCACCTCTGGCTTGTGGGGGGCGCCCCCAGGGTTAGCATTATTAAGAGGGGAATACACAGACCAGGGGCTAGGAGACTTAGGACTTGAACCCCTGCCTTGCAACCTCAGAGCTCATGTCCAACATTTGAGACACCTCGTTCAGGCCAGGTGGACTGGGAGTCATTGGGAGAGGTCACAGGAACCACTGGTAGCAGTAAATGACAGATTATCCCTGAATAAGTGACCGCAAGCCTTTATTTTTCTGTTGCTAGAGATTTTCGTGACTTGTTCTAATAATAAAATTTTTTTTTAAAGGAGGCTCTAGTTTTAGGTGAAATCTTTCAACTGTCCTTTTTTTTTTTTTTTTTTTGCAGTTGTTGGCCGGGGCTGGGTTTGAACCCACCACCTCCAGCATATGGGGTCGGCGCTCAAGTCCTTTGAGCCACAGACGCCGCCCCTCTCATCTGTCCTTCACCTCCACCTTCACCCAGGACTAGATAAAGAGGCCCCCCTCTCTCTCCCCACCACTCTGCGGCCTGATATCCACGTGCTTCCCCACAGTCCGTGGTATCGGGGCTCCAGTGGGCAGCAAGGACTATGCGTCCGGTTAAACAAAGAATCAGGTCAACAGAATGCTATGCTCATCTGCACGACACGGAGGTAAAGTTCATTCGCCAAACATGTCACCCCTGGATCGGGCTCTGCCTGGGCCTCTCTTCGGACTCTGGGAAGGAAGAAGCGGGACCTGGGGCTTCCAGAGAGCGAGGACCTGGTTATCATCTGTGTTCTGCCCGCGGAGCAGACGAGCGCCCAGCTGGAGGGCTCCGAGGGGGCGCAGGGCTGCCCTCGTGTGGCCACGCTGGCGCAGCGCTCCCATCAGGGGAAATTCAAGCAGCGGAGGAGCCTTGCACCAGAAAAAAGCAGGCGTCCTCCTGGGAAGCAGTGGTCCTCAAAGGTTTGGGTTCTGGGACCTCTTTACATTGATAAAAATTACCTAAAGACCTTTTGTTATATGCGTTAGTTCTATCCTATTTAGAAATCACAGTTGGTAGAAAAAAAACAAGAAATCATAGTTGAGAAACATTTTTAAATGATATATTTGTTTCTTTTAAAATAAAACTAAACATTTCAGGCTAGCATAAACAGCAGTCTTATGAAAACAGCTATATTTCTGCAAAACAATAACAATTCATGAAGAGCTTTTTTTTTTTTTTTTTTTAACATTTTTGCCATCCTCTTCATAAACAGAATAGCTTAATAAAGAAGACTGCGTGATTCTCATATCTGCTTCTGTATTCAGCGCCTTGCACTATCATTTACCATGCAGCTTCTGGGAAACTCCAGTGTACACTTGTGATGAAGAATGCAAAGATAGCATGGTAGTATTTTTTTGAAATAGTGTTGACCTGACAGCCTCCAGGACCACGCTTTGAGAACCCCTGCTATAGAGTTTAAGCTAAGAACTAACGCTGACTCAGGATCCTCCTGCCTCAG
Source organism: Arctocebus calabarensis (assembly GCA_963573935.1). Classification (NCBI taxonomy): domain Eukaryota; kingdom Metazoa; phylum Chordata; class Mammalia; order Primates; family Lorisidae; genus Arctocebus; species Arctocebus calabarensis. Next base: position 3,977 of record CAUYON010130550.1, on the reverse strand, counting down.
CTCATCCGCTCCATGGGCAGTGCCGGGCCCAAGAGGGAAGAGCCCAGGCGGGGAGGCTGCTAGGAGGTCAATGCCCACCTGTGACCAGGTGAAGGAAAGACTAAGTTCCCACCTCCTTTCCACTCTGACTCAACTTGTCAGGCCTAGCAGCATCCAGGTGGCCTTTGCTCCAAGGAGAGTTCAGGAACAGTAAAGCCTTTCTAATTTTTATAAACAGCTGGACTTCAGATGTGAGACAGGAAAACTATGTAAGAATATAAGCTGAGAGCTCCAGTGGCGCACTCAGTCAGCGCATGGCATAAATATGATGTTAAGAATATAAGCTGGGGCTCGGCGTCTGTGGCGCAGCGGACTAAGGCACCAGCCATGTACACCTGAGCTGGCGGGTTCGAATCCAGCCCGTGACTGCCAAATAACAATGACGGCGGCAACCAAAAAATGACCAGGTGCTGTGGCAGGCGCCTGTAGTCCCAGCTACTTGGGAGGCGGAGGCAGGAGACTCACTTGAGCCCAGGAATTGGAGGTTGCTGTGAGCTGTGAGGCCACGGCACTCTATCCAGGGTGACAGCTTGAGGTTCTGTCTCAAAAAAAAAAAAAAAGAATATAAGCTGAGTCAGCGCTTACCCATCAGGGTAAGATTTTCAAAACTCTCTCCAGGTTATGGGCCAGAAGAGACTGAAAAAGGAGATGAACAGAATGAGGTGCTGGCACTGGGTGTCCAGGAAGGGTCCAGGGCCCCACAGTCGCCCTATTCTGCCTTACCAGCTTCCCTTTAAAAGGATGGTAAAATCCCTGATAACAGAGGAACATGCCCCCTCCTGCCTGGGACCCTGTGGCCCACAGGCTCTCAGAGGCCCTTGTCCTACCATGACATAAGTGCTGAAGAACAGACAAGACTGCACGGAGGGGTGGCACCTGTGGCTCAGTGAGTAGGGCGCTGGCTCCATATGCCAGAGGTGGCAGGTTCAAACCCAGCCCCGGCCAAAAACTGCAAAAAAAAAAAAAAAAAAAGACTGCACAGAGGTCCAGGTGGAGGACTCAAGGTTTCTCCAAGTTTCCTAAGGTCCCAGAAAGCTGCAGCCCCTAGAATGCCTCTGAAATGGGCACAGAGGCCAGAAGAAGGGAGAGAAGAGAAACCGGGTGGGTCCTATAGTTAGGACTAGGGGCTGTAGAATGGGTCCTCAGGCTGGTGACCATCTCAGTCAGAACTAAAGCAGACTAACAATACACATCCCAGAAAGGAAATTAAGAAAAAAAATTAATTACAATAGCTTCAGAAATAAAATTGTTAGGAATAACCTTAACCAAGGACATAAAAGACTTGCGCATTGATAATTATAAAACTGCTAAAAAAAATTAAAGAAGGCACAAATAATTGGAAAGATATCCTGTGTTCACAGATTGAATGACTTAAACTGTCCCTACTCAAGGTAATCCATAAATTCAATACAATCCCTACCAAAATCCCAATAACATTTTTTTTGAGAAACAGAAAAAAAAAAAAAAACTGTCCTAAAATTCATATGGAATCTAACGGGACTCCAAATAGCCAAAGTATTTTGTGAAAAAATACCAAAGTTGGAGGTCTCATACTTCCTGATTTCAAAATGTTTACAAAGATGGGTGGCTCCTGTGGCTCAGTGAGTAGGGCCCTGGCCCCATATCCCGAGGGTGGCAGGTTCAAACCCAGCCCCGGCCGGACTGCAACAAAACAATAGCCGGGTGTTGTGGCGGGCACCTGTGGTCCCAGCTACTCAGGAGGCTGAGGCAAGAGAATCACCTAAGCCCAGGAGTTGGAGGTTGCTGTAAGCAGTGATGCCACAGCACTCTACTGAGGGTGATAAAGTGAGACTCTGTCTCTACAAAAAAAAAAAAAAAAAAAAATGTTTTACAAAGATGGGAGGCTCCTGTGGCTCATTGAGTAGGGTACTGGCCCCATATACCGAGGGTGGTGGGTTCAAACCCAGCCCCGGCCAAACTGCAACAAAAAAATAGCCAGGCGTTGTGGTGGGAGGCTGAGGAAATCATCTAAGCCCAGGGGCTGGAGGTTGCTGTGAGCTGTGATGCCACTGCACTCTACTGAGGGTGACAAAGTGAGACAGTGTCTCTTAAAAAAAAAAAAAAAAGTTTTACAAAGCTATTAGAATCAAAATAGTGTGTTATTGCCATAAAGGCAGACATTATAGGTACATGAAAGAGCATAGAGACCCCAGAAATAAATCTTGCATATATGATCAAATGATCTTCAACAAGGGTGCCAAGACCAATCGGTGATGGAAAGAGCAGTCTTTTCAACAAATGGTGCTGGGAAAATGAAATATCCACCTGCTAAAGAATGAAGTAGGGCCCTACATTTATGCCATATACAAAAATAACTCAAAATGGATCAAAGATCTAAACCAGCGGTTTTCAACCTATGGGTCGCAACCCCTTTGTAACAATGAAAATACATCCTGCGTATGAGATATTTACATTACAATGCATAACAGTAGCAAAAATACAGTTATGAAGTAGCAACAAAAATAATTTTATGGGCTCGGCGCCTGTGGTTCAGCGGGCTAAGGCGCCAGCCACGTACACCTAAGCTGGCGGGTTCGAATCCAGCCTGGGCCCGCCAAACAACAATGATGGCTGCAACCAAAAACAAAAATAGCCGGGTGTTGTGGCGGGCGCCTGCAGTCCCAGTTACTTGGGAGGCGGAGGCAGGAGACTTGCTTGAGCCCAGGAATTGGAGGTTGCTGTGAGCTATAATGCCACGACACTCTACCCAGGGCGACAGCTTAAGGCTCTGTCTCAAAAAAAAAAAATAAATAAATAAAAAATAATTTTATGGTTGGGGGGGTCACTACAACATGAGGAACTGTATTAAAGGGTCGTGGGATTAGGAAGGTTGAGAATCACTGATCTAAACAAAAGACCTAAAACTGTAAGAGTCCTAAAAAAACATGAGAGAAAAGCTTCATGACACTGGATTTGGCAATGATTTCTTAGGTACAACATCAAAAAATACAGGCAACAAAGACAAAAGTAGACAAGAGTTCATCAAACTTAAAAACCATGCATCAATGGAAATAATCTTAGTGAAAAAGTAACTTATAGAATGGGAGAAAATATTTGCAAATCATATATCTGATAAGGGGTTAATATCCAGAATATATAAAGAACTTCTATAACTCAACAATAACAACAAAATAACCCAGTTAAAAAATAAACAAATGAAGAGCAGAGAGAGGGAAGGAGAGAGGGGGGTGGGGTCTTGGTGTATGCCACACCTTTTGGGGGCAAAACATGATTGTAAGAGGGACTTTGCGTAACAAATACAATCAGTGTAACCTGGTTTCTTGTACCCTCAGTGAATCCCCCAAAATAATAAATAAATAAGTAAATAAAAAGGGACCTCCTAACATGATCCAGTAAAAATAAACAAACAAACAAATGGCACTGGGTGAGGTGGCTCATGCCTGTAATCCTAGCACTCTGGGAGGCCAAGTGGGTGGATTGCCTGAGCTCAGGAGTTCCTGGAGACTAGCCTGAACCAGAGGGAGACCCTGTCTCTAAAAATAGCTGGGCATTGTGGTGGGCATCTGTAGTCCCAGCTACTTGGGAGGCTGAGGCAAGTGAATCACTTGAGGTCAAGAGTTTGAGGTTGCTGTGAGCTATGACACCATAGTACTCCACTGAGGGCAACAAAGTGAGATTCTGTCTCAAAAATAAATAGGCTCGGTGCTTGTGGCTCAACGGGCTAAGGCGCCAGCCACGTACACCTGAGCTGGCGAGTTCGAATCCAGCCCGGCCGCCAAACAACAATGACGGCTGCAACCAAAAAATGGCCGGGTGTTGGGGCGGGCGCCTGTGGTCCCAGTTACTTGGGAGGCAGAGGCAGGAGACTCGCTTGAGCCCAGGAATTGGAGGTTGCTGTGAGCTGTGATGCCACAGCACTCTATCCAGGGTGACAGCTTGAGGCTCTGTCTCAAAAA
>CAUYON010130546.1:0-13216 GCA_963573935.1 Arctocebus calabarensis | reverse complement strand
CAGCCTCCCGAGTAGCTGGGAGTACAGGCACCCGCCACAGCGCCCGGCTATTTTTTTGTTTTGCAGTTCGGCCGAGGCCGGGCTTGAACCCGCCACCTTCGGTATATGGGGCCGGCGCCCTACTCGCTGAGCCACAGGAGCCGCCCGAAGCACAGTCCTCTTGCTCAGCGTCTTCTTCAAAAAAGAAATCTCTGCAACTTGAAGCAAGCCTTCAATAGCTGACTGAGCCCCCAGGAGAGGGCTGCTATGTACAGCCCTGCTCAGCGTGAGCCACCCACACAGAGCAGGTTTGTCTTGCCCACTCCCAGGCTTGGACCAGGAGAGGGAGTCTGAGGTACAGAGACGCCACTGTGGGGTGAGTGCCATCCTTTGCAGGACTTCAGGGCATGTGGCCCCAGATGACTTGCATGTGTGGGGGCCTATGTGTTCAGTCTCTCCCTGTGATTGTGGGTGCCAAAGCGGAGGCACTTCATCTCTCTGTGTGTTGTGTGGTTGTCCCCAGCATGTCACACAGTTCCTGGTGCACAATTGGAGTTCAATTAACATTTGCTGAATGAATGGACGTAGATTAGCCAAATGTGCTGGCTCTTGGGTAGCCATGAAAGGAAGGATAGTGAAGCATTAACATCACCCATAGAGGAGTCTGGCCTTTGCCCTCAGTGGGAGGTGACCTCCAGGTCCGTGGGCCTGTCTTTTTATTTGCCTTTGGACCACGTGATGTCAGTTCTGCCTCCTGAGTGGCTGACAACTAATGGTCGGCCCTGTGGGTAGTGTGTAAGGGAGCTCTGGGAAAGACTCTGGATACCAAGCTTGGCTGAGCCTCCCTGGTTGTCAGTCTTCTGGGAAACTGATATAGGGAGAGTAACATGTCCATGACTTTACTGGAGAAGAGAACAGAAACTAGACAACCCTCCTGGTCTCTGCCCTGCGGGCTTCTCCCCTGGCTGACTATACCCTGTGCCCTTTTGCTGTAGTGAACTGTTACACACGTGTAATGGCTTTCAGTAAGTTCTGTGAGTCCTTCTAGCAACTTACTGAAACCAGGGGTGCTTTGGGGACCCCCCCACCACAAACTTGCAATTGATGTCAGAAGTGATGGCTACTTGTGTAGGGTTCTAACTTTGCTGTTGGCTCTAAAAGTCAAAGAGGGAGGGTTTCTAACTCAGTTGTGTGGATGCTGAAATTGTACACTCAGGGACAAACTTGGTTGTCTGGTTGCACACAGGTGCCCAGGCTCCTGCAATGGAAGGTTCATTGCACTGAGCCCTCAGCTTGTCCATCCTCAGAGGTCAGAGGGCAGATACCTCTTGACTGGCTAGGGCTCCAGAGTGGCATGTGATTGGGGTGGCAGCTAATGGGTCCCTCTGGTGAGTGTGGGCCTGAGCCTCTGAACGGGGCTTTGGCCGCTTGGCCAATCGGCCCAGCACTCCTAGCTGGCAGGCAGGGATGCAGGCGGCAGACCGAACGTCAGCAGTCATCTGAAGTTTCGGGCCGTCTCAGACCTGCTGCTTTCCCCTGGGAAACTGCAACCTTCTCCTTCTGGAGGCCCTGGGATCGTAAATCCCCAGGCTGAGAAGGCCTTACCAAAGACAGCTGCTCCTGACACTGACTGGACCACACCCACAGCTGTGGCAGTAACTGCTGTCCTTGAAGTACTCCCGGCAGGATCTGAATAAATTTCCTCCTATGGCTCTTTTCAGGGACCAAGAACAGTTTCAATTAGGACATTTTCTCCGGACGTGGTGCTTCAAACTCTTATATACTGTTGGAGAGGGGTAACCTTTTTGGAGGGAGATTTGTCAATATCCCTAAAAACTGAAAAGGTACCACTTCCAAGAGCTTACCTTACAGAGCTCCTTGCACAGATGTGCAGAGTGAATATGAGGTGCTTACTGAGGTATTGTTTGCAGTAGAGAAAGCCTGAAAACAGGCTGAATGTGAGCCCCCTGGGTGGGGCTGGGAAGGGAAGCCCAGGCAGAGAGGTGCTTGGGAATGGGGGTGGGGGGGTGCAGTAACACCTGGTGATTCCCTTGTCCTTGCTTCGTAGGGAAGGTGCCCCTTGGAGGGTGGGCTCCAATCTGTAGTGGCCAAGAGAGGAGGCACTGATCAGCCTCCTCTACAGCCTGGGACTCGGTAGGAAGGCTCTGTGGGGAGACCCAGGGCCCTGCATTTGGGGTCTAGAAGCTGAGTCAGAACTTTCCTGAGGGACCTTTACCTTGACATGGGGCTGGAAGTGGTCACTGAGCACAAGCCAAGTCCTGCAGGTGGTAAGAGGAGAGAGAGTCAACCTTGAGGAATCCACCCAGAAAGCAAAGAGCCGAGGAAATATTTAGGGGGCAGAGTCACCCCAAAACTTCCACGGGCTGGCATACTCCACATCTTGAAGCATTCTGGACAATACTCCAAATGGTTTGAGCTTGTTCAAAACTCAAAAGAACTGGATACTCAGATGCAACCAGGGTTTTCAACACTCGCTGGAGAGAATTGGCCAAAGCTTTTAAGTGCCTTGAGTGCAGTGTTTTCCAAGATCTTAAAACAAAATGTACCCAAGCATTTAATGAGATTATTTTAATGCAGAACCTACAACCACCTTCTATCATGGTGCAAACAGCTCTCCATGCTAATCAAACGCCTCTCATCTTTTTACAATGGATTCATGACTGGTTCATATAAAGACAATAAAAATTAAATGAGTCATGAGCTCCTAAATCATTTTCTTTTGGTCTTTTTAATAACTCGCTTCCAAAGAAGAGCTAGCTGAGAGCATATGCTTCATTAGAATTATTTGTTCCCCATTTTCCAGCATTTAGGCATGGGAAAAAAGTGAACCTTTTAACATATCCTTCAAACACTGCATAGATACTTTCTTCTAATGGGTTTTGTTTTTCTGCTTTTATCACTGTACTCTGCCTGCCGACTTTTGAAAGCCCCAAATAGTGATAATCAGAGAAAAAAATCCCCAAAAACAAAAAGAATGGCTCTTTCAAGTCATTTGAAGTATACTGAGTTTGTTGTATTTTTTTTTTTTTTTTTTTGGTTAAAAGAAGACTACAATAGAAAAATGTTTCCTCTCCCTGAGAATATCTTGGCCAAACAGTTCCATGTGCTTTCAGAGTGTGCTGTTCCCCTTGCTTACTGGGGCCAGAGATCAGAGGCCAGTAGCTGTGAGCTCCAGAGCCTGGAAACTGCAGGGTTAATGCAGGAGGCAGGCACAGTGGCCTCAGTGCGAAGCCTTGGCCTTGTGAGGTGATAGGTACTGTGTCCCAAGAGCATAGAACCCAAGAGCCAGCTGCTGGCCTGTGTCTTTTAGTTCTCTGAGTCACTTAACCCCACTGGCCTCATAGAGCTGGGGTAAGAGATGAGGTGATACTTATGAACCAACCCAGCACAGAACTCGGCACCATGCTAGGACTGCTTAGTTGCAATGATGCAATGAGTGATTATCCGTGACCTTTGGATGTCCTATTCCTGCTTCTTCCCCCTCTGGATGGGCCCCTGGTCTTTAGGTTCATAAGGGGCAGTGAGAGAGACATTTATGAGAGGGACAGCAGGAGATGTCTTGAGCAAGGGCATGCAGACTGGTTTGGGGACAGTGCCTTCACCTCTTCCGGAGCAGCTGCTGAGTGGGTTAGGTGGTTAGAGAGCACTGAGGTTCATGATTGGTTTATATGTTCCATTTCTGCAAAAAGTGGGGCAGCACCCTGTCCTTTCCGACACCCAGTAGGGGCTAGAGTAGTCTGAGATGGGCCCCACTCCACCTCCAAAACCTAGATCTGAGCTCTCCAGAGATGGAGGCTGCAGGGAGAGCTGGCGGGGCAGGGCTCCTGTGGGGGCTCCCTGGCAGGGCTGGGGGTGACGGCTCCTCTCCTGCAGACACAGCCCAGCACACTCCTGCAGGGCAGCCTGCCACAAGCCTAGGTCATGCAGCGCACAGAGTGCTGCTGGTGGCCACCCCCCATTCAGCTTCTGGGCTGGGGGCAGTGGGCTGCAGTTCCCTGAGGGCGAGGTGGGAGGGCGCATTGGGCCAAGTCAGAAGCACATCCAGACCCACAGCTGCTGCAGTAGAGAAACCAACAGTCAGCTAGGAAGCAAACAAATTATAGGCTATACTTTGTTAGCTCTGGGGAACATGAGCGTGAGCAGAAACCATTGATTTCTCATCAAATGAACAGAAGGAGGCATCATAATCCAGAGACCGGCTGCCAGGAGGCGCGGCAGCTAGTTCCCTGGGCTGCTGACTCTGCTGGGGGAGTTCCTGTCTTTTGGGGTTTTGCACTGTTAGGCCATAATTCTGGTCTCTGCCCAGTGGCGGTTTTATTTTCCTTCCTGCAAGGTGGGCCGGGCGAGGCTGAAGCCTCCTGCGATGTGGTGACCCAGGGATCCTTGGGAGGCATGCTAGGTCTAGGCTGAACGTCCTGACAACCTGAAGAAGGCAAAGGGGCCTTGAACTGAGCCATGGCCAGTGCAGGGAAGCTTGCTGGGAGCCATGGCTAGCCCGGGGCACTGCTCCACTCCAGATGTGCCACTGGGGAAGTCGGTGAGGAGGAGGACACCAGCACTGCCAGTGAGGCTGCCCTCATTTCTGGGCCCCACATTACTTGGGATGCATGTTACTCTAAGGCTGGAATGGGCTCAGCACTTCTGCAGCACCCACATCTCACCATATCACTCTCTAATAAAGAAATCTATGGTTTCTCACCGTGCACAGGGGCAGGGCTGAGACTCTTTCTAACACTCCAGACCCTTATGTTCTGTGTGCTGTGGCCCCAGATTGCCCCCACACACTCCTCTCTTCCGTGGAAGCGCCAGCCAGAATGGCTCCTTACAGCTGTTTGTGCATACCTAGCCCCCTTGAAAGCTGAGGACAGAGTTTTTGCTTCCTGCTGTGTTACAGGACTTGTGGCTCCAGCACTTAATAAGTGAATCAATCTGAAGGAGGGTTCCTCATGTTTGCCATCTGTATGGGCACGTGACTGGGTCACTCCTAAGTGCTTCTGACAGCAATCTCGCTTGCTGCAGAATCTGAGTGGTTCCTTCTCACTTGGCTCTGGGCTAGAGGGGTACATTTACTTTTTGGCCAAATATTATTCTGATGCTCAAGGCATCCTTGATGTTTGCAAGTCAGAAAAGTTTAATTACATGTGTCATTAGAATGGCATTCTGTAATAGCTCTGTGACTGAATTCATTAACAGAATTCTTAACAGATAAGACAAGACAAATTAATATTTGGTTGCCCATGAAAGCTTCTCATTAAGAGAGTAGTGAAAAAGTGATTAATATTTTGTTGCCAATCAAGATGTCTCATACAAATGACAAAGCAAGGAGGCTCACACCTCTTTGTGCTCTGTAATCTCCTCGCCTTGGGTTTTGAAGGCTGATCAGCTGCCCGTGCCTATGGTGTTGGGTGCCAGTCACTTATTCCAATGCCAGGTCTCGTATTTCATCTCTCACTGTGGCGGTGTGAGGCGGCACCAAGATACCTCAGGCTGAGGGGTGCTGGGAGCCTCATCAACCCTGGAATCTTTGCTCTATCAGTGCTGCCCTCTTGGGCTAGTCTCTCCTGACCAATTCTTGCTTCAGAAATGCCCTGATGGGCCAGGCACAGTGGCTCACACCTGAAATCCCAGCACTCTGGGAGGCCAAGGCAGGTGGATTGCTTGAGCTCACAAGTTTGACACCAGCCTGAACAAGAGTGAGACCCCATCTCTAAAAATAGCTGGGCATGTGGTGGGTGTCTATAGTCTCAGCTACGTGGGACTGAGGCTGAGGCAAGAGGATCGCTTGGGTCCAAGAGTTTGAGGTTGCTGTGAACTATGGTGCCATGGCACTCTATTCTGTCTCAAAAAGAAAAAAAAGAAGGAAATGCCCCGTGCATCCTGACGACCTTGCTCTAGGCCAGTGGTTCTCAACTTTCCTAATGCCGTGGCCCTTTGATACAGTTCCTGTGGGTTGCAACCCATAGATTGAGAACCGGGGCTCTAGGCTTCCTCCTAGGCATGCTTTCCTCATGGTCCCCTGAATGGGGCCGCCACTTATGAGCACCTGCTGTGTGCCACACACCGAGCTGGGTGCTCAACATACACGCTGCATCTGAAAGCCTCTGTGAAAGGACACTGTGATCTCCACTTCTCCATAGGCTCAGAGAAGCTCAATAGCTTGCCCAGGGATACTGAGGGTTTGTGGGAGGTGGCTGGTCAGTGTCTCTGTCCCTGGCTGAGTTGAGGCTGACTTGGATGGTTTGCCCTGTCCCTGATTACAAATAGCAGGAGTACACCAGGGTCACATCTGCTTGACTGGGGAGCCTCACGGGGCTGCTGCTGGCTGCTTGCTGGGGGCACAGGCTACAAGACATTGAGAATGTTGTTTAGCAGCAGCAGCGATGGTATTAATGATAGTAATAACAGCAGTCATGATAACGAGAGTGGTAATTGTTAGCATTTATGAAATAACTGAATGCTAAGAACTTTACAAGTATCTTCTCATTTCCTCGTCATTATAACCCTGTGAGGTAGATACTATTATTTATTCCCATTTCACGGAAGAGGAAACTGAGGCTTAGAGAGGTCAAGGTTGTTCAGCTAGCAACTTTGTAAGATTACTTGGCTTGTAACTCAGGCTGTGCTGCCTCCTCCCTGGGAGGGGGGTGGCAGGTGTGCTTTCTGTGAGTTTGCATGCATCAGGCAGGCACCCCTGTGCACTGGCTCTGGTCTGCACCCTCACTTGAGGGGTCTGCAAAGCACACAATCCTGCCTATTTGTGGTATATTGACTCAACCACCAGCAGCCAGTGTATCCTGGCAGGTAATGAGGGGCCATTAATCTCTGGTTGTACCCTCAATTACCAGAATTGCTAACCTTATTGTGAAAAGTAGAAATGCAATTGAGTTGGTGCTGGAGGCATATTTGAGGGAGGAGAGAAATACTCAAAGTAATTTAATTAACTGATGGCAAGTACATTAAGAGGAGTTTTGCCTCTGCTTTTATTTCTGATGTCTTTAAGTAGAGCACCAAGCACAGCTCGTGAATGCTACTACAGACACAGGCTGACCCGTTCTAGCACTGAATCAATCACTACTGGCCAAACATTTTAAAAAGCTGACACCCCACCTCAACAGCCTTTGCACATACAAACTTGTGCACCCCCACACATCCACACATCCACACAAACACTCCCCCTAGTTTTTGCAAACATGGCACTGCCTTTTCTTGCTAAGTTCTCAGTTAGGTCCTGGCAATCGCAGGCCCAGATGGGCTCTGCCTATCCAGCATCTGTCTAGCTAGCACCGTTATTCCAGGACATATGAGATACTGTCTATGCACAGCACAGTGGGAAAATCAAAGATGCGATACTACCCAGTATGATGAGGAGGGGAAAGGTACTACTGTGCCCAGCAAGAGGCTCCAGAATGGCCCCCCCTTCCATCTGCTTCCCCCATGGTCTCTGGAGTGCAGCTGAAGGACCGAGAGAGCATCAGAGTCCCAACTTTGGTGGCTCTTGACACATTTCATGCTGGGCCTTTCTCCTCAGAGCTGGAGGGACCTTCAAGGTCATGGGCTTTAGCTGCTTTCTTGTGGCTAGCAGCACTGCTGACCATAGTCCCTGCTTGAGCTTGCATGTCCCTGGGGATAAGGAGTCCCCTGCCGCCTGTAGTGGTTCCCTCCCCTGTGGGGCAGGTTTGATGGCTGGAAGGATGTTCCATCTGAGAAGCTGTAATTGCTGTCCTTTGTGGTGCACCTTGGACCTTTGTATTAGTCCAACATATGGGTCACTCAGGCCAGCTCACCTCTCTGTGCCCCAGCCCCTAGTTCACTACCCTCGAGATGTTGGCAGGAGCTGACTACTCATCCCACAGGGCTTTCTTTTCTGGGGCAAACATCCCACTGTGGACCAGCTGAACTGTCCGAGCCTGAAAATTCTATTCCTGTCACTGTAGCCCAAGACCAGTCAGCTGTCCTGGCAGCTCACTACATGGGTGATATCACTCTGTCTTCTCACATGAACTTCTGGGAAGCTATAGCACATCTTATGCCAAACCCAGACCAATAAATACACTTGAATTATTCCATTTCTTCCAGTTCGAAAGACGATAAGGCCTACTTATGTTGCTTTTCTTACGGATTAATTCATCGAGGATCAGCAGGTTAAGAAATTGCTCAATGTCACAAAGCCGACACAGGTGAGGTTGGGAGTCCGGCCCCAGCTGCCTGGTTCCTCAGAGAACAGTACCACCCCCTGATGGCCATGTTGGGCCTCCCGAGCTCCGCTGCTCTCTTCTGCCGCTTACCTCATCCAACCCCCACCCCCTCACCCAGCAAAGAAGCTCCCCGGGACAGGCTCCCTGTTACCTACCTTGGTTTCCCTCCACCTTCTCACCTTGCACCTGGCCTCCAGCTGACCCCCCCCAGCAGCTCACCTCTGCCTTTTATGGGACCATCCTTTCCTCTGCGTCCAGCCTCAGGGCCTGAAGCCTTCTCCCTAGGGGCCCCAACCAGTTTCCTTCCCTGTTCTGGAGCCTCCTGCCTGTCCATGCTCTCTGCTGGCCTGGAGCCCACCTCCCCGAGCTGTGGGGAAGCCCACATGGCCCACTCCTCCCCACGGCCCATGCCAGGGCCGCCTCTGGGCCTTCGTGATTGCAGACTCCACTCAGAAACCCCCTGCCCTGTCTGCCCCACCTGCACCGTACACCCTTCCTTAGCCTGGCCATGGTGCCAGGCTGAAGGCCACCATTCAGCCATGGTGGAACTTGGAGTTCCAGGCTGACAATAGGCTGAGGAGACACTAAACTTGGGATGTTAGAACAAAGCCCTCTGGCCTTGCCCCTGCCACACTGTGACTTGTGAGGTGTACCCAGGAGGTGTACTTAAGTCAGGATAAATTCCAGGCGACTTACATTGATGTCTTCCAAGTCCAAGAAGTTCAAGGTGAGTCCGTTGCGTTTCCAGACGATTGGTGGCCTCAGATCTCCACGGACAGCACAGGTCAGCACTGTGCTCAGCCCCACGGTCACTGTGGTCATGCTGACCCTGTCCTCAGGGGCGAGGCTGAGCTGAACCACCTCTGCAAAGAGAAAGAAGGAGGCAGTTAGGTTTGGGCCAGGGAGTGGAGTCTCAACTCAAGGCAAATGGCCACAGGTTTATCAAGTTTGGGGCCCAGGAGGGCTTCACAGCTCCCTGACTACATGTGGAGATAGATACTTGAGTGATAGGGGATGCAAGGTATGTCAAATGCTTGAAAGGTTCTATGTGTCAAAACAGATCAGGAACCACAGCTAATGTGCAGGGGACCATCTGGGCCATAGATTTGTGAGTAGAGCCAAGAATGTGGGCTGCCAATGGCGCAGGACCATTACACAGAGACCAGGGAGCCCAGAGCCCTGCTCGGCTCTCCCCCCGACCTGCAGAAGTCGGAACCTCACTAACTTCGGTCAAGGTCTGCTGAGGGAGCTGACAGGCTTCTTATATATAGGGGGGCAATTTAAAGGTTGTACTGTCTGAAGTCTGGGGAATGCACTGGCTGACCTTTGAAGGTTTATTTCTGTCTGAATTTGGAGGATTTGGATTTCTGTTCTGCGACCATGCACTAGAACCTTTAATTTTTTCAAGTGTACTTCAGACTGCAGAAATTATTAATCTTTGCCATTTTACTCTTGAAAACTGGCATTATGACTGATCATTTTTCAAGCAAATGGGAAGGGTCAAAATATTTCCTTGCAGTCACAAGCTTTTTGAAATTCTCCAGATTTATGAAAAAAATTAAACTCAGGCTGCTCAAATGCCCAAATGAGATCAGGCTGGAGGAGAGTCACCAGCCTGCTCAGGGGACTGGCTTCCCCTTGCTCTTCTTCCAAACCTGCCACTCGGGGGGCTTGGGCAGCAGCCAGCGGCAGCATGAGCTGTCAGGCCGGCTCTGGGGTCTGTGTCTATTCTGGGATGTCAGCAATAATGCTGGGAACCCTATTCACTCCTGCTCTTCTTTTGGAACCTGGGGGGCCTGACATGTGTGCTCCCCCAAAGCTCTAGAGCAAAGCACAGAGGTGAAAGAGTTATCCAGCTCAGCTGGCACTCGTGAGCTGTGACCAGGCTGCAGCACTACTGCGTCCTGCACCCTCCTGCAGGCTCCTGGGGCGGGGGAGGGGAGAAAACAGCCACAGGTGCAGTGCATTGCAGAGGCCCTGAATCAAAAGCAGGGGATCTAAGGTCAGATCCTGAGCAGCAGAACCCCCTCTTCCCCACCAAACACTTAGCGGCCTGGCCCTGGGCTCACAGAGATGAACAATATCTACTCTAGGTGCTTCATCAGGGCTGTGGGATGGACAGATGAAAAATGGAAAAAATGAAAGAAAGAAGTACGAGAGCCAACAGGTCAGGGGGGAGGGGGCAGTCACACACAGGAAAAATGTGACTGGCGGGGAAGGAGCCCTCCAGAGGAAAGATAAGCACCAAGTGATTGATGTAGACGCAACCGGCATAATATTTTACAAACATTAAAGTGATGCATTTCAAGTTCTCTCTTAAATCACGTTCTGCTCACTGCCCTCCCTCCTCTGAGTCATGAGGCTTATTGCTCAGGGCAGGAGAGAGAAGGCATTAACTCTCTGTAGCAAGACCTAGGCTTCAGAGAGGGGAGAGAGAGAAAGAACGAGAATTTGCTAAAATTGTTTAGCTCTCACTGTACCCTGTGGGCCCTAGGACCCAGGCCCCCTGAGTACTCCCTGAGTATATAGGGGACTCCCCTTGGCCACAAGGCTCCATGCTCTGGAAGCTCTGGGAGACCACTGGTGTATAGATGAGAAGAAGCGAGATGGGGGCTCTAGAAGGATACTGCTCCCCCAACCTGGGGAAACTAAATGAGTCTGGGCAGACAACTGGAGTCCCTTTGGTCCCTAACACCTTATTGCCTTTGACTGCCAGACGAGGGCCAGAGGGAAGTGCCTAAGACCTTGAGGGGGGTTGCAGGAGGCCCTGCTTAGAGCAGCGTCCTGATTCCACACCCCACCAGGCTGTGAGCCCAGACCAAGAGCACACCGAGGGCTGAGCTCAGCTAACAGGGCAAATAGAAGGAGCAGGAAGGACCATGAACCAGAAGGAGCAGGAACACCATGTGGCTTTGCGCACACTCAGAAGCCCAGCTGGAAGGCATGGGGAGGAAGCTGCAGACAAGGGGCATTGTGTAGACAGAGTGTCACTTACTGGGACTATTAAATTGTCCCCTGGGATTGAGCTTTACAATGGATTGAGCAGTTAGTTGAATTTTTCTCCCAGTTTAAGGGGTGGATGGGCTCTGAAGAAGTCAGGGTAGTTATAAAAAGAACCCACATTTTTGTTGCATGTCTGAGCTCTGGTCAGACTAGAAGGAGAAGACAAAGTGTGCAGCCAGGGAGGGCCTCTTGGAGGAGGCAGGCTTTCCTCAGGCTCGAGCTCTGATTTCAGGTTTGCTTCCCCAGCCACCTGAATCATACATCCCAGGGCGGGTGATTAAAACTTAGGTTCCTGCCCCTCTGTCCCAGAAGAAATAGACTCTCTGGTGGGCCAGGTGGGCATCTAGATTTTAGCAAGCATCCCAGAAGGTTCTGTGGTACCCTGAGAACTCTGCCTTACAAGATGGGAGGGGGTCTGGCTAGACAGAAGGGGGAGTGCAGGTGGTGGGGAGGTTGAGGCAGTCTGGGAGGCCGGGATCTCCAGGGCTCCTAAATACCAGGCTAGGAGCACGGCCCCTCATTGGAATGTAGGACCTATGTGAAATGTAAGATCCCCCTCTTCCGTGTGACCCCAAAGTTATATTCTCTAAGCAGTTTTAGAAAAAGCCTATAACCTGGGGCTAAAATCCCAAGTGGGAGATGGCAGCCCTTGGTGTCCCAGCAGTGCCCCGCTGGCTATCTCCTTGCTAAGTGGACCTGCTTGCTGCCGCCCACCTGAGCACATTCCCGATTACTTGTATGCATGAGGATGTGCCCTTAGTGGGGGGGAAACTCCCGCGAAATTAGGATGCGTGAATCCTGACGGAACCATTGCAACTCTACTCCTGTCAGCTACACAAATATTAACCAAACAGCAAATATTTGGATCACTTAAAGTTTAATTAAATGAATGTTTTATTGAATTTAATTCGTGTCAATATCCCCCAGCTCCTTTTAAAATTCTGAAGAGATTTATGGCTCCTGGGCACTCTCCTTCCGCCCAAGCCCTCCCCAGGCAGGCCTTACTCCTTGCTAAGCGGCAAGACTAGGACTGAACGGGGGTGGGGGGAGGACACCTGGCCTTCGGGCCTGGCTCTGTTGCTGACCAGTGGGGTGGTCTCCGGCAGCTCCCCGCCTGGGCCTGGGCCTCAGCTTAGAATGATACAGTGAGGGACTGGGTGAGGAAGGCTTTGGGGCCCATCTCGCTTTTCGGCTCTGGAAGTCTTGAGTGGATTATGCCAGGCGGATATCTCCAGAGACCCCCTCAGCCCTGCAGTGCTGCCTGCTATGCCTTCCCTTGCCCCCAAGCACTGTCTGCCTCTGTTCTTGGCCTATTTACCAGTGATGGTAAGAGTGACACCTCAAAAGGTGGCACCAAGAGTTTCAAGTTCCACAGAGACTTCCCTCCTGACGCCCCCTCTCTATCCCAGGCCCACCACAGCCTCCTGGGTGGTCACTCCTCCAGTTTGCCCTGCTGCCTTATTGCCACCTGCAGAACAAGGTATGTCCCAACCCTGCTCAAAAGCCATCAGTGGCTCCCCATTGCCTGCAGAGTCACATGTAGAATTCAGAGCAATCCCTGGTCTTGCCCCCGCTTTGCCTCCAGCATTATTTATCACAGTGCCAGCAGGTCCATCCCATTTGCGTTTTCTGGTCTCATCTTGTGCCTGCTTGGCACCTTCCACTTGTCTGTTCTGAGCTCCTTATACTTCTGGCCCCCACTTCCAAGATGACCTCATGGGATATTCTGGGACCCTGAAGTCTTAACATCAGGATACACTTAGATATTAGGTGAAGAAGATTGAAAGAGACCATCCTGGTGAATTTGTTAGGACTTTTTTTTTTTTATAATTTTATTGAATCATAATTGTGTACATTGGTTCAATCATAGGGCACAATGTGCTTCATATACAATCAGAAATATTTTGATCGTACTGTTACAGATAGCCTTCATGGCATTTTCTTGATCACTATATAATGACATTGATACTCTACCTTTAATAAATTTCACCAGTACCCTGCTAAGATGCACGGTAGGT
>CAUYON010130544.1:0-13419 GCA_963573935.1 Arctocebus calabarensis | reverse complement strand
CACGGCACTCTACCCAGGGCAACAGCTTGAGGCTCTGTCTCAAAAAAAAAAAAAAAAATTAAAAGCCTATATTGAGGGGCAAGATTGGTAATAATCCAAAAAGTACAAGAAGGCACACAGTGAAAAATCTGTTTTCCCCTCCTGTCATCCGGGTACCCAGTTCCTTTCCCTGTAATAATGAGTGCTGTTTCTTTCTTTTGGGGGGGGGGGTGTATCCTCCTCTGGGAGCTTTTAAGACCTTTTTTTCCTTTTGGGTGCATTAAGATATATCTTTGTGCCTTGGTATGAGTCTTTTTCCCCATGAATTGTGCTGTTTGGTAGATACTTTTATTTTTATTTTTTTGAGTCTCAAGCTGTCCCCCTGGGTAGAGTGCTGTGGTATCATAGCTCACAGCAACCTCAAATTCCTGGGTTTAAGCGATTCTCTTGCCTTAGCCTCCCAAGTAGATGGGACTACAGGCACCCACCACAATGCCCAGACTACTTTTTGGTTGTAGTTGTCATTGTTGTTTGGCAGGCCCGGGCTGGATTCAAACCTGCCAGCTCCAGTGTGTGTGGCTGGTGCCCTAGCCGCTGAGCTACAGGTACTGAGCCTTGGTAAATACTTTAAAGAATCATGTTCTTTGGTTCTATGATTCTTCTTATGCATTTTCTTAGTTCTCTCTTTCAAAAACTCCTATTTAATCTAGTGTTTAACCCTTTCCAAGTTTTCATACAATGAATTTGCTTTATTTTCATTGAATCTCACTCCATAAGCACATAGATATCTTTTTCTAACTGTAAATTGTTTGCTATTGGTATTAGTTTCCTAGGGCTTCTGAACAAAATACCAGAAACTCTGTGACTTAAAACAATAAAAATTTGTAGTCTGGGATAGGAGGGGATGGGTGAAAACCTACCTAACGGGTACAGTGAACACTATCTGGGTGACGTGCACACTTACAACTATGACTCAAGCATTATAAACGTGATCCATGTAACCAAAATATTTGTTCCCCCATAATACTTTGAAGTAAAGACATTTATAGTCTCATAATTCTGAGACTAGAAGTATGGGGTCAGGGTGTTGCAGCCACGCTGTCTTGAACAGCTGTAGTGGAGAGTCTTTCCTAGCTTCTAGTGTTTGCCAGAAATCCTTGGAATTCCTTGACTTACAGATGTAGTACTTCAGCCCCATAGCCGTCTTCCTATGCCGGCACTCCTTCATATGTATGTCTGTCTCTGTGTCTAAATTTCTCTGTTTTATAGGGATGTTAGAATTACCCTAATAACCTCATTTTAACTTGATTACCTCTGTAAAGACCCAGTTTCCAAATGTTACATTTTGAGGTGTTGAGGTTACTTCAAATTATCTTTTAGGTGGGCCACAGCTCAACTTATGACACCATCCTTATATGTGGGGAGTGCAAAAAAAACATACACACATTTTATGAGATCTTGTTGGAAGTAAAATCAGTCACTTCCAAAAGGTGTATGAATTGCAGGCAAAATGGATGTGCATAGCATGTATGTGTATATATATGTAACTTGACCAGTGACGGTACCTTCAATTGAAAAATGATACATAGATAACATTGTTTAAAATGTTTATGCATTTTTTTGGCACCATCTGTATATGTTTGCTGTTTTCATTAGGATTATAGGTATCTACTGATTAATGAAAAATAGAGATTTGTGCTTTTCTTTCTTTGTATTTTTATTGTATTTTATTTTATTGAGACAGAGCCTCAAGCCTTCACCCCGGATAGAGTGCTGAGGCATCACAGCTCACAACAACCTCCAATTCCTGTGCTCAAGCAAGTCTCTTGCCTCCGCCTCCCAAGTATCTGGGATTACAGGCGCCCACCACAACGCCTGGCCATTTTTTGGTTGCAGCTGTCTTTGTTGTTTGGCGGGCCCAGGTTGGATTCGAACCTGCCAGCTCAGATGTATGTGGCTGGTGCCTTAGCTGCTTGAGCCACAGGCGCCAGAGTCTTTATTTTTAATTTTTGAGACAGTATCACTATGTCACCCTTGGTAGAGTGCTGGGGCATCATAGCTCACAGCAACCTCAAACTCTTGGGCTTAAGCAGTTCTCTTGCCTCAGCTTTCCAAGTAGCTGGGACTACAGGCGCCCACCACAGTGCCTGGCTATTTTTTTTGTTGTTTAGCAGGCCTGGGCTGGGATTGAACCCGTTTACCTGGGTATATGTGGCTGGCGCCCTAACCCCTGAGCTATGAGCGCTGAGTCATTTTATTTCTTGTTCTAACATTTTTGTGATGATTTTCAACAAGAAAGTAGGAGTGGAACAGTTTAATCTCCCTATCTTTAAAAAAGCATCTGGCTGATATTTCAGAAATTACAGGAGGTTTGATCTAATGGCAAGGTCAAGGGAACATTGTGCAATGACAACATATAGTAAACATTCCTTATATCTTTATGGCCTTTCATATTTTAAAATGCTTAAACATGTTATCTTTTTTGGCCTTCACAACAGTGTCATGAGGCAGATAGGGAAATTATTCTTGATATTTTGCAGATAAGAAACAGGTTCAGAGAAGTTCTGAGTGACTTGATTAGCCTTAAGGCATAAACTTAAGTGTCCAAGTTCAACACTTTTCTTTCTCAGGATCTTAAGGATTTGAAAGTCAATGTAAAATCACAGTACAGATTTTACCAGTCAGGTCAAAATAAGGGAATTTTTATTTTTACCTGTCTTTTGCTGCATAATAAACCGTCTCAAAACATAGTGGTTTAGGCTCGGCGCCGGTGGCTCAAGCAGCTAAGGCGCCAGCCACATACACCTGAGCTGGTGGGTTTGGAATCCAGCCCTGGCCTGCCAAACAACAATGACAGCTGCAACCAAAAAAAAAAAAAATAGCTGGGCGTTGTGGCCGGTGCTTGTAGTCCCAGCTACTTGGAAGGCAGAGGCAGAAGAATCTCTTAAGCCCAGGAGTTGGAAGTTGCTGTGAGCTATGATGCCTCGGCACTCTACCCAGGGGCGACAGCTTGAGGCTCTGTCTCAAAAACAAAAAAACACAACATAGTGTTTTAATAAGCAACCAATATTTTTTTGATTGTGCTGTCTTAGCTCCATGTGGCACTGGGTCGGCCATCAGGCTTGAGGATAGAGTTCTCAAGATGGCTTAACTCAATGTCCCACAACTCAGCTGAGTGCTGGGAAGGGCTAAGGCCTGACATCTCCCTTCACCTCCCTCTCCCCTTCTTCCTTAGTCTCTTATCCTCTAGAGCCCACCTCTCTCCACATGGTCTTTCTTTACAGTGGGCCAATTAGGCTGTTTTACATGGCAGCTGACTTCAAAAATGTATTAACATAAAAACTTAGTTTTTGCTAAGCCTCTTAAGGCCTAGTGCTGGGAATTGGCATGCATAAACAGGAATGGGAGAAATTATTGGCGTCCTTCCTTGAGGAAGAAGGTTCTGGTACTGAATCTCAATTTATTCAACTGATTTTTATGAGCCATCACTGTTCATGATACTCCTTCACAGATTTTAGTCTGAAAAGGTGATAATGCAGAGAATATGATTTCTTTTTATAAAGTTATGAGTAATTCTTAAATTCAGGATTTTGTGATACTGACTTTTAACTTCTTCATATAGGAAACCTGGACAAGCATGAAGAACTAGAGAAACTTGTAGCATGGTTCTTGGGAGTAGAAGCCTCTATGACATATGGCATGGGATTTGCAACAAATTCAATGAACATTCCTGCACTTGTTGGCAAAGTAAGATACTGTCATTTATGAAAAATCCCTAATATATATTTTCTTTTGTTTTGAAAAACATTCAGAGGAAGCCAGAAGCTGTTGTAAACTTAGGGTAAACAGGGTTGGCGCCCATAGCACAGTGGTTACAGCACTGGCCACATGCACTGAGGCTGGCAGGTTTGAACCTTGCCTGGGCCAGCTAAACAACAATGACAATTGCAACAACAAAAAAAATAGCCGGGCATTGTGGCGGGTGCCTGCAGTCCCAGCTACTTGGGAGGCTGATGCCACGGCACTCTACCGAAAGTGACACAGTGAGACTATCTCAAAAAAGAAAAAAATAAAAACCTTTAGAGTAAACATAGTTTACCCAAAGATAATTGTATCACAAACTTTTGCACAAGTATATCCCATGGGGACTTTTATCAGTTAGAGCTGTAGTCCCAGGTACTTGGGAGCCTGGGGGAGAAGCAGAAGGTTGGCTTGAGCCCAGAAGTTTAAGGTTTATGTGAACTAGGCATAGCAAAATCTTATCTCAAAAAACAAACCAAAAACCGTGAGATTCTTTTTGGGAATTTCCTAAAATTTTTCACACTACAAGATTAAATATCTCATCATCTTCTTCCTGTATGCTCACAAATTCTAACAAAGCATGATGTGGAGTTAGATTTTTTTTCTGTACAGACCTGGAAGGTACTACCTTAAAGATTTATCTTCTAAATGAAACATTATAGTTGAAATGTTATGAAATATCATTAAATCTGTTAAAGGCAATAACTAATCCAGTTTTAATGATTTTTTTGAATCTGATACTGAATTTCTAGGTAAAGTGGTTAATTTTCAGTTTAATGGCTGGGGAGGCAGTATGTTAAGTAGGAACATATGTTCTAGAGGCAGGAGCTTTATATTGAGTCACTTACTTGTGACTGCTTATGACCGTGTGCAAGATTTTTAACTCCTGACCAAGAGTTTCCTCAGATGTAAAGTGGGGTGATGATAGTACTCACTTTGAAGAGTCGTGAGATTAAAAGTAATAATGTATTTAAACCCCTTAACCTAATGCCTGAACATATTAAACACTTAGGTGTCAACTGCTGATATTTAATACTTATTTTTGAACCAAAGATGTAATAGAGCCTCTGAGTAAATTAGAAGAGGGAAGAAACAGATTGGTAACACTGAAATGAACAAAGCTGTCAAAGAGGAGATGATAAACAAAAAGAACACAAGGATATCAAAGGCTTTGCCAGAAAAATATTAAACTGGGAAAAGAAGAAAATAAAATAGTGTGTGTTTTTGGGAGAGGACTTTTTGAGGTAGAGTGGAAAAACAAAAGTGGTAGGTAAAGAATTTGAAGACTTGTAGAAGAAAAATCTAACTTCTCTTCATTTTCTCCAGATTCATGTTTTCTGTTTCTCTTTTTCTTTTCGCATTTTGTCTTTTTGTTTGTTTGTTTGTTTTTTGGGGTAGAGTCTCAAGCTGTTGCCCCAGGTAGAGTGTTGTGGCGCCATAGCTCGCAGCAACCTCCAACTCTTGGGCTCAAGCAATCTTCTTGCCTCAGTTTTTTCTATTTTATTAGAGACGGGGTCTTGCTTTTGCTTAGTTTGGTCTCAAATTCGTGAGCTCGGGCAATCTACTCACCTTAGCCTCCCTGAGTGCTAGGATTACAGGTGTGAGCCACCGCACTCGGCCATTTTGTCTTTTTTATTATTGACTTTTTCCACAGTTGTCTTTATACTATTTTATTGAATTTACTGCTTCAAATTCCTTTGGGCTAATGGCAACAATGGACAAATATAGAGATAAAAGTACAGCTTAATAAAGCCTTTTAGAATGGTTTTGAAACTCAGAATAAATAAGTAGCGTGGAAGGATCTGAAAGGTTCTTCCATAAAGCAAGTGATGATTTTGTTTTTCATCCCATCTCCCTTTTGTATGGATTTGTACCATTTTGTAAAGGTATTTATTTTCTCCTTTGCATCCTATGCTTTAGATGTTCGGATTACCTAAATAGATAATATCCACATACATGTGTTTTTTCTTTGTTTTTTGTAGTTTTTAGCCAGGGCCAGATTTGTACCCACCACCTCCGGTACATGGGGCTGGCAGCCTACTCCTTTGAGCCACAGGTGCCTCTCCTCACATACATGTTTTTTTTTTTTTGAGACAGAGCCTCAAGCTGTCACCCTGGATAGAGTGCTGCGGCATCACAGCTCACAGCAACCTCCAATTCCTGGGCTCAAGCGAGTCTCCCGCCTCCTCCTCCCAAGTAGCTGGGATTACAGGCGCCTGCCACAACGCCTGGCCATTTTTGGGTTGCAACCATCATTGTTTGGTGGGCCCAGGCTGGATTCCAACCCGCCAGCTCAGGTGTACGTGGCTGTCGCCTTAGCCCATTGAGCCACAGGCGCCGAGCCCACATACATGTTTTACTGTGCCTTTTTAACAAGTATTACTTGCTTGCGAGCAAACTGATGATTACTGTCACCTCCTCATTAGATATCTTAAATCTCTAAAAGGCCAGAGCAGTACGTTATTCTACTAGAGTCCAGGCAACAAGGTTTCCAGGCAGTTACGTTGTACAAGAAACTTTTCCCTCTCATGGCTGAAAATTTGGCACATCTGTGATTTTTCTGCTCCCTTTTAGTCTTCAAGTCTTATAGGTCAAAACACTCCCATTCAGAAAGGTCTAACTGTGTGACCTTCCCTCAAGTCAGGCCTCAGCTCAATCTTTCCATATTGTCGGTGGCCATCCCAGAACCCTTTGCTTCCAGTCTGGAGCACATTGGTGGAGTTCAGGGTGTGCAAAGGGAACATTTGGTTTCATTTTTTTCAATTTTAATGCTTTTTTTCCAGCTCGAATTTAGACCTCCAGAAGAGTTGCAGAAGTACCGAGTTCCCGTATGGCCTTCATTGGCTTCCTTTTATGTCAACATCTTGCAAAATAGTGGAACATTTCTCACAGCTAAGAGATTGACTGTGCCACAATCCTGTCAACTGACGTGCAGAACCCACTCAGTTCTCGCGAGTTTTTCCACTGATGTTCTTTTTCTCTTGCAGGATCAGTTGAGGATCCACATTGCATTTAGTTGTCGCCCCTTAGGCTCCCCCAATCTTTCACACTTCCTGTCTTTTCTTTGTCTTATCTTTCCTGACCTTGACACTTCTGAGGAGTACTGGTCATTTATTTTATTGATGTCTCTCAATCTGGGTTTGTCTGCTGTGCTATCATGATCCGATTGAGTCCATGTGTTGTTGAGAAGGATGCCACAGAGGTGATGCTCTCTCATTGCTTCCTGTGGGAGGCTTCGTTGTTTTGATGTGTGTTACTGGTGATGTCAATCTTGATGTCTGGCTAAGGTGGCAGCAAGGGTTTTCTGCTATCAACTTTACTACTTTTCTCATTGCAATATCAAATATTGTGGCAGAGATACTTTGAAACTATATAAACAGCATTTCTGATTAAACTTTTACCTACTAAATTTAGCATATAGTATGTGGATCTTGCCTGTAGCACTTACTACCTCGGTATTCTAATGGCGTTTTTTTCTGTTTTTTCTCTTTCCTTCCGTACTTATTAATTGGAATTTTAGAGTACAGAAGATTTGTTGCTTCTCCACCATATATGCATATCTGCATGGTTTTGTGAATTATTATTTGGGTTATAACCTAACATGATTGCTTTTTTATTGTTGCTTGAGTTTGGGCCATTTGGGAGCTCATTCAGTGGGTACTGGTGTCCTTTGAATATGCAACAACCAAATTTTTTGAAAGCACTTTCATATTTCTGGTGCCCTAAGATGCTCTAGGCATATCTTGTATTTTCTTTTCCCAGATTTGGAATTAACCAGTTCTCCAGAGAATTCTAGGTTTTTTTTTTTATTTGGGAATGGCATTTAGAAACCATGATCTGGGAAATAGGTGTGTTTATTACCACACAAATATCACTGTTTCTCACCTCTCAGTGGATAGACCTATCTGTGTGTGTGTGTGTGTGTGTGTGTGTGTGTGAACTTTTTTTCTTTTTAAGGCTGGTGAAGCAATTTTTTTTTTTTTTTAAGAGACATGGTCTAGCTCTGTCACCCAGGCTGGAGTGTAGTGGCCCAGTCATAGTTCACTTATAACCTGGAATTCTTGGACTCAAGTGATCCCCTTGCTTCAGCCTCCTGAGCAGCTGGGACTATAGGTGCATGCCATCACACCCAGCTAATTTTTAAAATTTTTTCTGGAGACAGGATCTTGCTATGTTGTCCTGGCTTGGTCTTGCCCTCAAGTAGTCTTCCTGCCTCTGCCTGGGTAGTAGTGCGTGAGAAAAATATGCCGTTTTCACAGGCTCTTAGCTTCCATTTTGCAGAAATAAACAGTATGTCATACCAAAACTCAAATGAAATTTCCTCAAACTAGAGAAACCAAAACTTATAAAAGATTGATGTACCAGATTTTAAGCATAAATAAAAACCTAAAAACCTGCTGCTATAATCTGATTATTTAAGTCAATCACAGGACTGAGATATAAAATTTAAAAAGTGGAATTTTTCATCTACTTTGCAGGTATCTTTACAGAAAACAAATTATCATGTATACTTGTTTTCCTTCTTTTTTTTTTTTTTTTGGAGACACGATCTCATTATGGATTATGGCAACCTCAAATTCTTGGGCTTTAGCAATTCTCTTGCCTCAGCCTCCCAAATAGCTGGGACTATAGGCACCTGCCACAGCAACCAGCTTTTTTTTTTTTTTTTTGCCATTTTTGGCCAGGGCCAGGTTTGAACCCACCACCTCCATTATATGGGGCTAGCACCCTACTCCTTTGAGCCACCACAAGCGCCGACCCCCCCCCCTTTTTTTTTTTAGACAGAGCCTCAAGCTTTCACCCTGGGTAGAGTGCTCTGGCATCACAGCTCATAGCAACCTCCAAATCCTGGGCTCAAGCGATTCTCCTGCCTTTACCTCCCAAGTAGCTGAAATTACAGGCACCTGCCACAATGCCCAGCTGTTTTTTGGTTGCAGCTGTCATTGTTGTTTGGTGGGCCTAGGCTGGATTTGAACCCGCCAGCTCAGGTGTATGTGGCTGGCGCCTTAGCCGCTTGAGCCACATGCGCTGATCCAGCTATTTTTGTTGTTGTTGTTATTGTTGTTTGGCAGGCCCTGGCTGGGTTCGAACCTGCCAACCCTGGTGGCCGGTGCCCTAGCCACAGAGCTATAAGCACCAAGCCTTGTTTTTCTTCTTAAAATGGATCGCTTTGCTGTTGTACAAGATTTCCTTAATAAGATATAATTATTAGCCTGCAGTGTCAAGCCTAGGTGCTGTAGCGGAAAGAGCTGGGAAAGAAATTATAGAACAGATCAGAAATACCTCTGTGGCTTAGATTTCGTAGAAAAGTGGTTTGAAGTCAATGTGAATAGTGAAAATGTATGATAGAAGGCACCTGAGACAGTGAGAACTGCAGCAAAAGAAATAATGTGCTCAAAGAAAGAGTGTTGGAGACAGATTGCTACGTGGTAACCCCTGGAGCTAATATTGCAAATTAGTAATGAAGTAAAAGCCATAGGAGAGGCTCGGCGCTTATAGCTCATTGGCTAGGGCGCCAGACACATACACTGGAGCTGGTTGGTTCAAATCCATCCTGGGCCACCTACAACCAAAAAATAGCTGGGCGTAGTGGTGGGTGCATATAGTCCCATCTACTTGGGAGGCTGAGGCAAGAGAATTGCTTAAGCCCAAGAGTTTGAGGTTGCTGTGAGCTGTGACGTCAAGGCACTCTACCGAGGGCAACGTAGTGAACCTGTGTCTCAAAAAAAAAAAAGCCATAGGAGATATAAAGAAAAACCCATACTTGGCGCATGTCCTGGTGCAGACTTGGAATGGGTAAAGCTCTCAAAACCTGTGGAGAGGCGGGTTTTTAGCCCTTAAAGAATTAAAAACCTTACTGGAAGGAGTACTAGTCATCACCAGAGTGAGCTTAGTTATTCCCTGTTTCCTCCCACTAGTAGTCAGGGCTATACATTGGATAATTGGGACAGATGTCCAAAAAAAAAAAAAGAAATCTCATTACACGCGTTCTATATGAAACTTTCCCGACTCCTACAGGAACAAGCTGATACTGAGACCCCAAATTAAAATATATATGGAGTCTCCTAGTGGGGAGTGAGAGAGGATACCCAGAAAAAGTAAGGTCTAAGTCTAAGAGAACAGGTCTTCTCTAGCAGAGCTCAAGGACATAGCTGCAAGGTCCTCCCTGTAGCGACGCAGCTCTTAGGAATTTGTAGAAACTTAATTTCCTGGGACCGCTCACTTCCACTTGTGTAAAAGCCGGAGCTGCTGCTTCAGCTTGATTTAAACTGACCAGTGAGAAAGGTACCCATGGGCCATAACTTTTTGACTGACGGTAAAAAGGAGAAGACTGAGCCAGTCGGCAGCCATTTTTCAACTCTGGTCCACCCATCTGGAATAAAGCCCTTCCTTTAAAAAAAAGATATAATTATTAGTGATTGTAGCATTTTGCAATTTGTATAACTAAACCTTCCCCCTCCAGTTTCTTATCTTGCTATGCTTATGATTTGGCAGGGTTGCCTGATTCTGAGCGATGAACTGAACCACGCATCACTAGTTCTAGGAGCCAGACTGTCGGGAGCAACCATTCGAATCTTCAAACATAACAGTGAGTTTGACTTTGCATTGGAATTTACCTACTGACCTTGGCGTGTACTATTCTTTGGGTCAGCGGTGGTGGTAGCATTTATTCCATTAGCAGTTGAAAATGCAAGTGAAACTGAAGTAGCAACATTTAAAATGTTCTTCTGGTCCAATCTTTTTAAAAGTTATTCTTTTCCTCATTAAAATAAAAATAGAAGTCGAAGGAAGCCTTTTATATGAATATAATACTCCTTTTATTGGACTTTCAGAATTTCCATCCTGTTTCCTTGTTTACAAATCTCTTCTTCAAATACACTTAGTAGATGCCTACAGTGTATCTTACTGTAACACTAGCAGAATTTGGATGAGTAAATTAGGGTCCCTGATCTCAAGGATCTCTGACTGGTTAATGAAGAGACTTAATAGCTCAACTGGCACTTCTAATACAACAAACAGATGCGGAAATACTGATGTGAACAGATGCCATGAGAACGCAGAGATAGGTGGCACATAGCCTAGCCTTTTCCCCCCAAATGGTAATATCTTTGTGTATTATTAAACTGATTATTTACAATAAAAATGCATAACTTTCATAGTTGCAGTACACGGAGGGAGAATGTGTACACATACAGAAGAATGTATACCAGAACGTTAAGTTTGTACCTCTTGATGGGAGGATTGTAGGTGGTAACCTTTTTCTTTGTCTTGTCTTAAAATGTTTTATGATGAGAATGGTATGAACAGTGTTTTGTTTTATGTAAATGAGATCTTATTAAACATTATTGAGTAATCTGTTATTTTCTTTTTACATTATATTGTGAGCATTATTTGTCAGTATCTCATCCTTTACGTCACTATGGCCATCAGTGTTTGTGCCATAATTTGTTAGTCAGTCCCTCAGTTGGACAAGATTCTAATTTTTTTTTTTTTTTGCAGTTTTTGGCCGGGGCTGGGTTTGAACCCGCCACCTCCGGCATATGGGACTGGCGTCCTACTCCTTTGAGCCACAGGCGCTGCCCCAAGATTTCTGATATTTTAACTAGAAATAGCATAACACTCACATTTTTAGTACAACTATCTGATTAGTGCCTTAGGATAAATTTTTAACAGTTAAAAAGTGAAAATTTTTAATACTTTCCCAAATTACCTATAAGCATTGTATACATTTTTGCTGAAAATGTGGCTGTTTTTACTCATTGGCCAACATAGGCTATCATGAATCATTTAAAATCTTTCTATATTTAATAAGTAAATAACATGCTAATTTTTATTTCCTTCATTATTAGTTGTAGAATACTTTTTTATGTTAATTTGTATTTCTTTATAAATTGGACATTTTCAAATAGGTTCTCTTTTTAGTGATAAGAACCCTTTTATTTTATTTTTTTAATTTCAGTTTAATGTGCGGGTACAAATAACCAGGTGGACAATAATTGAATTTGTTAGATAGAGTCCCCTTTTTAGTGTGTCCCGAACCCAAAAGGTCTGCCATACACCCCTATATTATGCCCATTAAGTGGGAGCACCCCAAATCCCCCTCGGGGCCCTTATTCCGCCTCTAGCCAACTTGAATTGAAATGAGTTTTTCACCTATGTGGGCATGAATCATATTGTCTACTGAGGAGCCCTTTTATTAATTGTCCTTTATTTTATGTTATACTACTTTTTATTTATTTTTGACTTTGGTTTTAGTGTCTTGCTATGCAGTCTCATTAAAATGTTTATGTTGTCACACTTGTAGTGTTACGACTTTTGGATTTTACCTAACGCTTTCCCCATTCTGAAATCATAAGATTATTCTTTATATTTTTTTCTGGTAGTTTTGTGGTATACTTTTTATTTAAATTTATGTGGAATTAATATGGCATATTATGGGAGAGAGACTGAAATATTTTTCCTTAGTAGACAATATGGTTAACATTCTACTATAGATATTTCTTTTTGTCTAAATTTTTGAATAAGTACTTATTTTTCTCTTTTCTATATACATGGGTCACTACAAAAGTTTTGAGACAGTCTGTGTTATGGTCCATTATTTCACTCCCAAGAAATAGTTTGACAGTGCCCTTGGTGATTCACCTGTGCAAGTTTCAACTTGCTTGGCTTAATCTTGTTGCTGGGAGGGCTTAATTTGCTTTTGGATTTTATGTTTCTTGATTTTTGTGTATCTCAAAACTTTCATAATGACCCATGTATAAACAGAGGAGTCTAAAATAATTAGTACATTTTTATTTGTCTCCTGCTGATTGTCCTGTGTTGCTCTCTGCAGCAGGACTAGAGCCTTTGGATCAGGACGGGTTTAGTTCTGTGCAGAGTGTCTCTTATCTCTTGACTAGGAAGTATGTAGATTATTTTGTTACAAATAACTGAATATGTAAGCACACACAACTCTGGTTATATTATATGTGTTTGTGTTATGTTTTTTTTTTTATTGTTACCGTTTCTCTTTTCTATGAATGTCTTAGTAAAGAGCAAAATCATGTAGTTTTATTTTTGTCCAGTGATGAGCAATAAAGGATACAAAATCAGAGTTTATGATAGTGTGTCTTCCTCCCCTATTAAATATACCCGAGACTTAGTGTTGCTTAAATTTTGAGGTTTTTTTTTTTTGAGACAGAGCCTCAAGCTGTCACCTTGGACTGTGGCATCACAGCTCACAGCAACCTCCAATTCCTGGGCTCAAGCAAGTCTCTTGACCACCTCCCAAGTAGCTGGGACTACAGGCACCTGCCACAACTCCCAGCCATTTTTTTGTTGTAGCCATCATTGTAGTTTGGTGGGCCCGGGCTGGATTTGAACCCGCCAGCTCAGGTGTACGTGGCTGGCGCCTTAGCCCGTTGAGCCACAGGCACCAAGCCAATTTTGAGGTTTTTTTGTTTGTTTGTTTGTTTGTTTTTTTGAGACAGAGCCTCAGGCTGTTGCCCTGGATAGAGTGCCGTGGCATCACAGCTCCCAGCAACCTCCAATTCCTGGGCTCAAGCGAGTCTCCTGCCTCTGCCTCCCAAGTAGCTGGGATTACAGGCACCCGCCACAACGCCCGGCCATTTTTTGGTTGCAGCCGTCATTGTTGTTTGG